>PYAF01004373.1:189706-234968 GCA_007407185.1 Glycine tomentella | reverse complement strand
AATATAAATAAATTTTAATATCTTGAAAATATGAAAAAATATTTAAAATTTCTTATAAAAGGTAGTAAGAGCATTTGTAGGAGGATAAAACCAAAGGATTTAGAATTATTCATAAAAGTTGGATTGAACTTATAAAATAGGAAACATAGAAATGTTTTTAGCATTATTTATAATTTAATATATGTGTTTTAACATTTTCTGTTTCTACAATTATGATACTTTATCATTTTATTCATTTTGCAATAACACCATAAAACATATTTATTATTCGTAGTCCTTAAAAACATCTTAAAGATTTTATTGAATTTAAGGATTATAAAAAAAAGGGATAATTCTTAAATGTCATATTTTTTTAAAATGTGAAACCCCTACAATAAATCAAATTAATTGACACTTCTAATTCTTGTAATAAAAATAAGGTTGATTGTTAATCTTGCAGCCTGAGCTCGTCACTCTGAATACTCTGCATATACACTGGGGAGAACGAAGACTACACTCATTGAATTTATTTCCTGTGATTTCAGGGCAACGAACAAAGAAAGCTTAAGTACAGATCTCTGTTCTTAAAATGTGAAAATGGACTTTCTATTATAATCTTAACTTCTCTGAAACACAAATTTTAAAAGCAATTATTGAGGGATTCAAAACGCACGTCAACAAACATGCTCAAGCTTATTCTGCCTTGGAATTTTCGTTCAAGATACAGGGTAAAGCACAATTTTCTCGCAACAAATCGAAACTCTCCTATCTTTATAATTAAAATAACAAAATTTAACAAAATTTAATATACTAACATTGAACTAATAGGTCGTTCGTTCTTGTGAAAAACTTCATCGACCAAGGAAGAGTTAGATGAGGAATACCTAACAATTAGTTCACCACTTTCGATTTCAAATCCTCGGTTTATTATTTTTACAAACCACAACCAAACCTACCCACCATAGTAAATTCCAACCCAAATCCCCACCACTTCATAAAAGACATGCCATATAATTGGCATGGGTGTTGATATAAAATTGTGTTAATAATTAAATAACAAACAGACGTTTTCATAAGAACACATCACATACCATTAAGCAAGGTAAATAGAAGTCATATTATCAATATAAGCACAACATTTGTGAAGTATAAGAAACAAAATGAACATCAATTCAACACGGCTAAGTTTGTAAAGTTTTAAAAGATAAACGCATGAAAGATTTAATGATGGGCTCGGGCACTAGTGCCAGGTATATGCCGGAGCATCCTTGAAAACCATCTGGATTAACCTGCAAAAACCAATCATTCAACTCAGCGCACCAAAGGAATAACCGTCAGAGCATGACTAGTAAAATGATTATAAACATGAATACACAAACTAGGTACAAATTAATCCAAAGGACTGGGTACTGGTCAGCATACAGTAGAACCCAGTCATGACAATGTAAGCATTGCCAATGCAAAAATGCTTTCATGTGAAATGGAGATGGAGCATAGATGAGAAGAATATTCACCAAGCTTGGTACAAAATAATCAAAAGAAGATTAGCCAATGGTTATTAACACTCAAATGGTCATTCAACACCATTGATCTTATATATAGATTAAAACAAAAACACACCATCATGGCTAGTAGAAATCAAAATCAGCGGAAAAACATGAGTTGGCAGCAAGTATTTAGGCAAAGCACTCAAAAGAAAAATCACCTAGCTCCTTTTCATTGCAAACGATAATTATGAAAACAGATACTATTAACAACCAAACAGAAAATAGAAAATATTTTCTATTCAACAATAACAAAGAGCTGTATTTGCCTTAAACCATCATGTTGAAATGAAATCAGTAGTAAATATGCACCTTGAGGCAGAATAACCTTTTGACTGTGAGCATCTTTTTCATCAAGACTTTGGAGAGCTACATACACAGACAGGTTCAACAAATACTACAAAGCAAAAGAATTTTCAATTTGTTTAAAATCTTGTGACATTAAAAAATAATACACCAGAATAAGGAAAGCTATTATAGAACACTGCCATTTAAGCTTAGGTTTAAAATTAGCACAGTCAAACAATAGCAACTAAAACCACAAAATATATTTCAAAATTCAAAAAGCAACATAAAATTAGCAGTCAAACAATAGCAACATAAGATGATATCAATACTTTCCAACTATGAAGAAACAGTCAGTCAATTTTTAAACCAGGAAAGAAAAAAAAATCAATCAATGAGCTATATAGCTGAGAAAAGTGTATTAAAAGAGTATAAAAAACATGGCAACCAGTGTCGCCATTAAAAGCAGGTAAAACACTTTAACAAGCAACATTATATTTTTCAGCAGATGAAATAATGAAAACTAGAGGTGCAAACTCATTGATGAGGACTGACCATCACTGCTTCTGGGTAGGGTTTCCCTGAGGAACATGTTTTGTTCTTGCTTTTCTGGGTGTTAGTAGTAGAGAGTAGGGGAGCTAAAAGACAAAAACCAGCAATGTTTAGGGAAATTCTTTTAAGTGCATTAAGTAAAAAATGTAGGAAAATATGCCAAATTTTCACCAGGTGTTGCCAGAAGCTTTGCAGGAATTTGTGGTGCCAGAGTCTGAATGGTAGGAGCACCTTGGGGGCAGAGCATCTGAAAAAATATTAAAACTAGAAATTATAGATCCGTCCTTCATATCGAAGAAGAAAAAAAAGGGTGTAAAGTAAAGCCTTAATATAAAAATGCTGCAGAAAAAGGGAAATAGAATTAAACCTTGATTCACAATCAAACATTCTATGCAACACCAGAGACAGATATGGAGGAGGAGGAGCAGCAGCAGCCGGTGCAACCACCTCCCATACTGGTGCAGGTATTTTGGCTCCCCTTTCCTGCACCAGTGGTAGGAAGTATTTCATTGATTGCTATTCAGAATCATCGTACACGCCTCCATCATCAGAGAAATCATCAAACGATCGCATATCAAGCTGGTAACGCAAGATCCCACCTATCCCACCAAAACCTCTGCAAAATTGTGAGCCTTCTTGTGATTTATTGGTGACAAACTCAAGAGTGCAACCGAAGCGTTTGTATTCATTAGCAAACCACTCCAGCAGAGACAACTTCTCCTGAACCTCAAAATCAGCATTGCTCTCAGGATCTCGAAAATTGCTTTGGTTGGCATCCTGTTCCTTGTTTAAGTGCTTAATGACAACCTCACCAGTAGCACTATTTTTCAAGGCATACCTATTCATATCCAGATTTTCCCAGACAATAAGTGTCTCAACAGCTCCCATCTCTAAAGCCTTTAGAGTATCATCAACCCCAAAAACATACTTCCCAGTATCCTGGCTAATTTCCTCAAAATATTTTCCAATCAACCGCTTCTCCTGGATAAACTTCACATTTGACAGAATTTCAGCAGAGAGTTCAATAGCCTGATTAAACCCATTCTCGCCTCCGTAGGACACATCAACAACATTGAGTATTTTTGCCTGAAGTCGAGGATCAAACATATCTGACTGACTAAGCTCAGTTTTGAAATCCGCTGAACCGGCCAGTATTAATCCAGAAACATTGGGTTGGCTGGTGGCAGGATTGATATAGAACTGGGTAGCAAGCTCAGCCGTCTTCCTCACATAGTTATGACGCTTCTCCATGCGAAGACGGGCAAAACGCAGAGCAGACTGCCCTCCTCTTCCATGTTTCTTTGGGAGATCCACACTGAATTTATGAAGCACCTCTCTTGTATTACCACTCAATGTCCCAAACAAAGTACCGTTGCCATCCATGACAATAAATCCAAACTTGTCATCAGACTCAAGGAGCTCATTCAAAGCTTCAGTGTGAAACTTATTGTCACAAAGATAAAGGGATGCATTAATAGGTCTGAAAGGCTCAAAATCAATAGTCACCTTCTTTTCCTTCCCATCATCAGTCACGATTGTGCCAGTATACAGAACAAGACCATTTGGAGGAACCCTGTTATAGAGCTTAAGCCTCTGTTGAGCAGAAGTGATTGCACCAAGAACTGACTGTCGATTCACCCTGCTTTTGATGTTTGATGCAGTTCCAAACTCATCACCAAGCATCTTAGTGACACGAGATATTTGATCACGCGGAGGCATGATAAGGGAAATCATACTTGTCCCATTTCCTCTAGCAGCCTCAAGAGCTTTGATCAATTTCTTGATTTTCCACACCTCAATGTTCTTATCAGTCTCATGACCATCAGCCATCTTCAGACAATAATAGGCCAATAACCTTGAGAAAAAAAGGCACAACAAATAAGCCACATTTGATAAAAATTTAAAACATAAAACCTGTGCTTGATCACTAAGCATAGAGATGAATATACAGTTCCCAAGGAGGAATAATTCATAAAAAAAAAAAAAAAAAAAAACTATCAAACCATCCCTCTCAGCATAAGCTCATCTCCATCCCTCTAAAAGCTCAGGAAACAAACACAATATTCCAATGAAGAATTTAAAAAGAAAAAAGACACAAGATTCCATTTGTTTCATTTGACACAAACATTAGCCGAAAGGTATTTATAGAATCATCATATCATATTAAGATTCAAACAGACTTTTATAAACACTTTAATCTCCCATACAATTCCAAAATCCCCCAAATCAATCGCTACTTTATTCATAAGTTGCAACATAAAGTCATAAACTAATAAAAAGCACACGATCTGAGATGCAGACATATTTAAATCGTCATAATATAATAAAATGTTATTATTATAATAATAACTTTTTTTCTCAGTCTGCTCCATGGTCACCTTCTCCTCCCTCATGTCAAGTTGCAATTTGCAAATAAAAAATTCACACCATAAATCCCCAAAAAAAAACGATTATATTAAAATTGAACAAACCACAAACGCAGATGCGCAATAGCTCGTATGAATATTAATATATACACCGCGTGCCTCTAAAGCATCACAAAACAGAGCACATCCAATTAATAACAAACTGAGTCAATCAAATCGATCAATCCACCATATAATAATAATAATCACAAAAACGATGAAGATTATAATAACACGAATACCAAAAGCGCGAAAACCCATAAGCAACTGAAACAATATAAAAAAAGAAACAAAAGGAAACAAATATATAAATAAAAAAATGAACGATCGAGTGTTGGATGATGAAAATTGCGAAATCGGTGATTCGATTTGGCAAAGAAACTAACCTTTTAGTGTGGCGGCGCGAGGCAAAGAAGAGGCCGCGAGAGAGAAGCGTGCCCTAGCTAAGAACTATGGAATGCTTGATTTGTTCGTTCTTATTCAGAGAATAGTGTATTGGGGGATTTTAAAGAAAGAGCAAACGGCATCGTTTGCCATACTGATTGGTTTTGTTTAACTAAATATCAATTGAAATATATATGAGGAGACGAAATTGTTCTTAAATTTTAATTGTAAAATCAAAATTATTTATTATCAACTAATTTCATAATTTAGGGTTCAGAGTTGTTCATTGTTTTTTTTTCCCTCTCGCGAGTTCTTTTTTCTAGATATGCAAATTCTTCTTCCTCTCATGATGTTCTTGTTTCATTTCTCTTCTTCGCGAGTTCTTCTTCATTGTTCATCTTCTTCTTATTCGCAAGTTCTTCATTGTCTAGGGAGTGCGAGTTTCTCTTCCTCTTCATTCTTGTTTCATGATTTGTGTTCACATTAGGGTTCTGCTTGTAAATGATTACTAGACTTTGTATATGGGTTACTTTTTAAAATTATTTATTTAATTTTAATTGTCTATTGTTACCTAGTTCTGAATGGTGTTTCATTGGAGAACCAGTTTGAGACCACTTATGATTTTAAAATCAGTTGTTTATTATTGTTGATTAAAACAGTATTGATATTTGGGACCACAAAAAAAATAATGGATGAACTGAAAATTATTTGTTTATTATTGTTGATTAAAATAGTGTTGATGTTGGGACCACAGGAAACACATTGGATGAATGGAATACAGGGGTCCTGAATCAGTCAATGTGTATATTTTAGTCCACTTTACATATCAACAGGACGAACCAAGTGAGATATGCAATGTTGATCCTGATTGAACAACATTGCCAATAACTTAGACTTACTATCATGTCACTCTTTTATTTTGTGATTTCATTATACTGCTAGTGATAAAATTCTTCCCCTTAATATTGATCATGATGTTCTGAAAAATATTTGCTGAGAATAAAAATTCAATTTATATTTATATGTATGTTAGTAGAACAAATGATGAGTTTTGAAACCTACTTGTGATAGAAAATGTGAATGAAAAAATGTGAATGAACTTAAGTGAAAATGTGAATGAATCTAAGTGAAATGTGAATGAACCTATGAGTAAAAATGTAAATGAACATGTGAATGAAATTGTGAAACTTGTGAGTGAAAATGGGAATGAACTTGTGAGTAAAAATGTGTGAATGAACCTTTGAGTGAAAATGTGTTAATGAACACGTGAAATCTGTGAGTGAAAATGTGTGAATGAATCTGTAAGTGAAAATGTGAATAAATCTGTGAGTGAAATGTATAATTTCCCAAATGAAATTGGACGAGTGATAAATCATTTTAAAAAGGATTGTATTTGTTTGGTTAATTGATTGCATATAATAAATAACAATTTGTTTAAATTCTTCTCATTTTATGGTTTTAAAACTACTAAAATTATACTATTTACTAATCAATTTCTCATCTTAAGTCTGTTAAACAATAAAATCTCATATGAAGTAAAACAATTGTCATCTAGTTTGTCAAATTTACGATTCTTGTTTTTTTTTATTTCCACATCTTATTCACCGTCTTCTCTTTCAATTACACACAATGTGTTGAATTACTCAATCTTTATTGTCTCTTCTTTTACTCGTCTTGTTTACATCATTCTTTTCAATTTCACATTATGTTGTATTACTCAATCTTTGTTGCCTCTTCTTTTATTTTCATCTTGTTCATCCTCACTTTCAATTCATCTTTTCCGTTCAACATTATGATGTGCTTTACAGCTCTTGATTGAGACATTATATCAAACATCTTGTCATAAAAAAATCAAAGAAAGGAGTTAAAAACAAAAATGCATAGCAAAATACTAAAATTTGAAGCAAAGGACCATATTCAATCATTAGGCATTGTTGGGAACAAGTCCAACAAACACCAAAAAAATTGAACAAAAAAAAAGAAGAAAAATTAAGGTTGTTAACACTGTGTATCAACAAGGTGGATTTACGTCCCAAAAAGTTGGGTTCACGTCCAATTAGAGAAAACAAAAAAGAAGGAAGGATCTTAAAATATTTTCAGGTTGAAAATGTTGACATGTCTTTTATGGAGTGAAGAGGAAGAAGATTATGATATTTTAGACATAAATTTTCATTAAAAGTCATGTGACCAGTATGTGTCTACTTTTGGTGTTTAGGAGGGAGGGTGTATGGGTATAATGTGAGCTAAACAATTAAGAAGTTTTTTGTAGGATGCAACAAAGGGGTATAGGGTGAAATTTGAGAAAAAACACAAGGGGTGCTAGTGTAATTTACTCTTTCTTTGTTTGATGGCGGTGAGAACTTGGAATTGCATTTCACTCCTTACATCTTTCTCATGTGTGGTGGTCATAGAAATTTTTAGAAGGAATTTGAGAATTTTCCATAATATGTTTGGATGAGAGAATTAAAATGGGAAAGTAATTATTTAGAGGATTTAAAATTTTCTCCTCCTAAATAATCTGTTTAGATACTTAGTTAGAAGAAGTATAAAATTTTAACATTTTAAAATTGAATTTATTTTTAACTAAAAGTCTAGAATTCTAAATTTCTTCTAAAACATAGGAATTCTAAAATTCCTCCACAACGAAAGAACCTTCCTCCATGTTCGAATCTGTATCCTCTTATTGGTTCACCGCAAAGAAGAAAAAAGTGGTCATCGACAACGACATCAAGATCATCTTCGTGGACTTGTTGATCCTCGCAGTTAGTCCATGACAGGTCCATCGACGAAATCAAAGAAGTGCTGGAGCACAATGAACACACGTGGAAATCCGTTGACTCTATTGACCAAAACAGAGATACGCTCCTCCATGTGGCGATCTCCAAAACCAGACCCGACCTCGTGTAGCTCCTCCTAGAGTTCAATGCCGACGTGGAATAAAAAAACCACACCAACGAGACTCCACTAGAATCAGCGTGTGCCTCTGGAGGAGAACTAATCATTCAACTTCTCTTAGCTCACAAGGCAAACACAGAAATAAATCTTCATCTTTAGGAGCGGTCCATTTATTAGCAAGAGAAGGACATCGGGAGGTTTTACAGTTAGTATTACTGAAAGGGGCTAGCGTTGATTTGTTGACCAAAGACGGTTACACCACATTGCACCTTGTGGTAAGAGAAGGTTTAAGAGACTACGTGAGGTTGTTACTCATGAACAACACGAGAATTGATATTAGAGATTCGCGAGACCGTGACACGTGTATGCACGTGGTGGCAGGGGTGGGAGACGAGAGCATGGTGGAGCTGTTGTTGAACAAGGGTGCTAATAAGGATGTGAGGAACTTTAACAATAGGACTATGTATGATGTTGCAACAGATAACGGGCCCGCGCATGTTTGATGCTTTGCGACTGAGAGATGGGTTATGCGTGGCGCCGAGGAAAAGGGAGGTGATGAGCATCCTGATAGAGGGAGGCGCGGTGGTGGACGGGAGGGACCAACATGGGTGGACGACGTTTCACAATGCGTGTTTTAAGGGGCGCATGGAAGCTGCGAGGGCGTGGCTGGAGAGAGGAAAATTTTTAAAATATGATTGGAGAAAAAAATAAAAAATGAAATATAATAAATTGAAATTATTTAATTCAAACAAAGAATTCAAAATGTAAGAAATTTAATTTGTTTTATCCAAACAAGAAATTTAAAATTCAAGGATTTTAATTTGGTGTATCCAAATAAGGAATTTTAAAAATTGAAAAAATTTAATTGATGCATTTTAATTTCTCTAAAATTTTAAAATATTTCATCCAAAGACACTTGTTTTTGATAAAAATACTTATGCATGGTACCAAAACTCAACTTTTGTATGTATGGAAAGACTAAAAACTTATAATTTTTATAACAAGACTAATACTTTAAATTGTGTCATATATATATATGAAGCAATTGAATAATTAAACATTATAAGTTTTACTGTTTGGTAATCCATGGTATTATAATAATGTTGTGTGGGTTAACTTTTATATGCATGTATAGACTAAAACTTATAATTTTTCGTAGAAAGACAAACTTAAAAATATATGGGTGGAGAGCTTGATCTAGTAAATTAGAAGGCTTATGCAACTTTCTCATATTTTTTGTAAGAATAATATATGTGCATATGTCCTTTTTACTTTAGAGCAACTACAAGTAGTTGCATAGAAGTTACTTTTAGCTTAAGCTAAGGAAATTATTTTTCCAATAGTTATTTTGATGAAATTTTTTAGGATCTTTAATTCCAAATAAAAATATATATATTTCTCAAAAATGGATTGAAAAAATTCAATTCAATAATGAAGATTTGGTTCATTCTACACATACCCGTAATGGGCATCATGCTTTTTTATGTTATATAAACTTCTATATTACTATTGAAAGCGGTGATATTATACATAATGTGACTATTCCATCAATTATTTTTATTAGTTCAAAACAATCAATATATAAAATCAGAACAAATAATTGTCCAGATTCGTGCAGGAACATACACTTTGAATTTAAAAGAAAAAGTTGTCTATCTTGACTTTTGAAAATAAAATCCTATGTATTACATATTATTATTTTTTAAGTAATAACATTCATATTTATGTATTTTATGAGTATTTCGCACAATTTTTCAAAATCTACAATTTTAATAAAAACTACTTTTTTTTCTGTAAAAAATCTTTATTTTTGTTGTAAGAAAAATAATTACTTTTTTCTTGAACAAAAAGGCTCTACTTTGGAACTCGGGCGAGTGAACTCACCTGCGCCAACTCAACAGAACTCGTCTCTCACAGTCTCACTCACCAATTATTCACGAATCGAAGCAAAAAACAGTACAGCATCGCCTCCTGCTAAAGACAGATCTCAGAGTCTGTACGCTAACACAGAGAGTTAGAGTGAGAGAGAGAGAGATGGCAACGACGACGTCGTCTTCAAGCGAGGAAGCACCGAACACTAAGAAGAACAAGAAGGAGTGTTTAGGTTGGATAGAATGGTTAAGAGGTTGGTTCTATTTGGTCTACGAAATGCTCTTTCAGCGCATCATGGCGAGCCACTTGCACAACCCTATGCCTCTCCCTCCCGTCAACGACCTCACTTGCATTGTCACCGGCTCCACCAGCGGCATTGGCCTCGAAATTGCAAGGTTCCCTTTATTACTCTCTTCCCTTCAATTTTATGATGATGGGGTTTTTGTTTTTTGAGCATAAAAATATGAGCTTTGGAACTTGGGGTGGGTGTTTGTTGCGTGATTATTGATAAAGGGGCGGTTTTGGGAAGTGGGTGTCTGTGATTTTTGATAAAGGCCCTACCTTTCTGTTGGTTTTGTAAATGGGTAATAAATGAAGTATGCCATGACCATTTTGGTTACTGTGTATGTTGTGTTGCCCTCATTTGCAAGGCTAGGTAGGCCCACTTTGGACTAGCTTATAGTTATATAGGAGATTTTCAATTGAATCTTTAAGAGCATCTCCAATGCTGGTTGTTATAAGGTTCTTAAGTCTGAGAACCAGTTGTTACTTAAAAATCATCAATGGAGGAGGCTGACATGAATTCCAATTGTAAGAACGGGTTCTTATACAAGGCAGCAATCTGGTCCTATGATTAAATGAAGTTTAATTAATCCTTTGGTCCCCTGCGCCAACTTTTTGTATTAGTCCCTATACCTAAAAACTCACTGACATTTGGGTATAGAAAGTTCTTAAATGATTGCACCATATGATTAAAAAATCATTTCCTGACATAGTAGTATGTGAGACTCATTTTAAGTTCTTAATGATTGCACCATCAGAGTAGGAAGTTGTTAAAGTTCTTAAATCTGATAGTATCCTCTAAAAGTGAGTTAAGAACCTTCACTTTAAATGTATCATTGTAGATGCTCTAAATTACCAAATAGGTGCTTTTAGAGAAGTTATACGAGAGAACTTTGTTGATATAATTTATGTGAGATTTTTGATTTATTTTAATTCATTTTATTTTCTTTTTCTATTAGTACTTGTTAAGAAGTTTATCCAAACTGCCTCTTCAGTAAAGTCATGTGGGTTTGGCGATATTTTTGGTTTAAATTCTAGATTAGACACTATGAAGTGCAAACGTTTATGTTTTGAAAAAAAGGGGAGCTGATGCAGTTTTTTGGTTGTTCTTCACATCGTGCAGGCAATTGGCTCAGTCAGGGGCCCATGTTGTTATGGCTGTGAGGAACACAAAGGCAGCTCAGGAGTTAATCCAGAAGTGGCAGGTTGATTCTGAAGGATTGAGTATTCCTCTCAATGTTGAGGTAACTTGTATGGATATGACTCGTTATTGTCCGAGGAACATTAAACTGGCACTTTTGGGGCATGCTATGTCAAATCATATATGATGATTATGATCCATGGAACTTTTTTTGCATTGGAATGTGTGTTTGGATTAACTTATTTTGTTATGTGGAAAGTCATTTGCATGATGCTCAAAGGAGAGATTTTAGTTGAATAGTTGTTTTAAATTCTAAATAAGCTTAATTCAAAATTATGTTTTGGGATTTCTTCTGGTCACTGACATTTCCTTTTGGCTTATCAAGGTGATGCAAGTTGATCTTCTCTCGTTGGATTCTGTCACGAGGTTTGCTGAAGCATGGAATGCACGCTCAGCACCCTTGCATGTTCTCATCAATAATGCTGGAATTTTTTCTATTGGAGGTTGGTATTTCTGATCAAACATTTTTTTTTTCTTCTGAATTTTGGCCTTTCTGTTGTCTATACCCTTTAATGGGTTGATAAGTTGATTACTTTCCAGTAATTTTTGGGATGACCTGTTGAAATAGACTTATCTTTTTTTTTCTCATCTTTTATTTTGACAAAATTATCAGAATTAACAATAATAACGCCTGGACTAGTTCTCATTGGTGACAAATGTTACTAACCCACTCTGTTTCTGTTCTTACTCAGAGCCACAAAAGTTTTCCAAAGATGGTTATGAACAGCACTTGCAAGTGAATCATCTTGCTCCTGCCTTACTTTCAATACTTCTTTTGCCATCCCTTATTAGGGGTTCTCCTAGTCGCATTGTTAATGTGAATTCCATAGTAAGTTTCTTTCTATTTCAACACTATTACATGTCATAGCCCATGGGATCTGACCTGACACATCAAAGTCAAAGTTTATTCTCATGTATTTTTCATATTATGCCTTTGATTTATGTACTATACTAATATTTATGAAAACATTTTGTTTGGCTTGATGCTTGTTTGATTGATTCCGCATTTATTACTTGTTGGTTTTTTATGCCTGAATCTTATTAAAATATAGTCAATAATCTTTTGATTTTTGTCATAAAGAATTTGGAAAATTTGACTGATGTTATACATTGCTATCTAAGGCTATTCAGTTTGTAATTTTCTGAGTCACTAGCAATGATGAGGATTAATTCTTTATAGAATTCAAAATTAATAGCAAATTACATGTTATGAAAGGTTAAGTTAGTTTGGAAGACATTTTCTCTCTTCTGTTTAGGTGCATTTCTTGTCATCCCGAGTCCTGGTAGGCGTGTTTTCCCTCACTGTTTTCTAGTAAAATTTGTTTTACGGTATAAAAAGTGACAGTTGTGACAATATGTACTATCCTTTAATGCTTTGAGTTACTTTGTTTTCTCTTACTTTTTCAGTAATTAATGTGATAATGTCATAAGTTAAAATTCTTCTTTGTGGTGTATTATCAACCTTTGTTTGACACTAATTAGCAAGAGACAAACACCACTGTTGTACTCTTGCTAAAATGTTTTGTGCTATGCAATGCATAACTATAAGCTTTGTTTAGTTGCAAAAATACAATGATGTTTCTGTGATTTCCCATTATATATATATATATATATATATATATATATATATATATATATAAATACTTATGTTCTTGACATTCGTATATAAAATGGGTCATTTACTTTGAACAAATGAAAAGAGAACAGAGCATGAAACTAGGTGATAAAATTGTTGATAGGGCATAAAAAAAAGTTACTGAAAAAAATAAGCATTTATAATTTTCTGAAAATATTGAACAACCGATCCAAGTGGGATTTACATCTTTGACAAGATTTTGTGATTCATCTTAATTTACTTCATTCAGATAAGCACAGTGAAATTTACATTGAATTGTGGAGTTCCTTTGACCATGTCTTAGGTAAGAAACAAGCATTTTTCTAATTAATGGCTTTCTTTTTCTCTTTATGTGTACGTGTTTTTTTTTTTTTTTTTTTTGTCTTTGTTAAGAAACCTGCAAGGAGTTTGTTTTACTTGTTTTTGGTTATACTAGGTTTATACAATCTTTTTTTTTTTATTATAAAAGAAATCTTTAAGAAAAAGAAAAGAAAAATCAGATGCTCCATTAATCAGTGTATGCCAAGGAATTAAAAGTTGAATGCTTAATAAAAAGGGAGCATGTCAAAGAAGAAATTAGTGCAGAAATAAAGGCTGTAGATTGATGTTTGGCAGGTATTTAATGTTCTCTATAATATTATTATTTTTCTGTTTATCTTTTCTACGATTTTTAAACTGTTGAATGTTGATTGCTTTTCTGTTGTTCTAATGGTAAAGTAGTTAATCCTAGAAAATAAATAATATATTTTATAGTGATAAACTATTACTATTTAATTTTTTATGTTTTAATTTTTCACACTCTGACCATAAGAAAATCTTAAGAGTGGAATGTCTTTTATTTTCCCCTTTTCTGTAGATGCATCATGTTGGCTTTGTAGACACAGAAGATATGAATGTCACATCTGGAAAAAGGAAATTTTCTAGTTTGGTGGGATACTCAAGCAGCAAGTTAGCAGAGGTACATAGTACACTTCATTTAAATGTTTTTTTGGCAATATGTTGGCTTGCGATTTACAAATAAGTTTTTCATCTAACAAAGTTACTGGTGCAATTTTATGAAGTTATTTATTTTTTCTGCTTTATCATATACACTTAGCTTTATTAGCTGCACACAATTTAACTGATAGGATCTTGATTCTTGAATATTAAATTTCAAAGAATTAAAACAAAATAACAATGCCATTAAATAATTTTAGACACGTGCACACACAAATAGTGTTTAAAAAGGCATAGTATATAATGTACACTAATTTTAGGATACTGGAGACAACGGTTATGGATTGAGAAGAAATTTTTAACATTGATATTTTTTAATAAGAAATTTTGTAACATTGACATGCATAACACAAACTAAATATATCAAGGGACTAGACGTATATATTGCATTGTTGTCAGTTGTCACTTAGGAGGAACTACCCTCACCCCCTAAAGAAAAGAAAATACCTGATCCACTTAAATTAAATACTCTGTATGCTGCATCATTGTACGGAATGGTGCATTGGCAGCAGATGTTGTGGCAATCTGCTGATTAAGAAAAGTGAATTATGAATGTCATTACCCTGCTGACCTCTACATGTTGAGTGTTGATATCTTTATAGGTATCTTGTTCTTTTTATGTATTTTTATTTTTATTAATATATTTTCAACTATTTCTTTATACTCTTTCTATCATGAACCATTTATTTTTGCATTAAATTATACAATAATATTACTAACTAATTAGCTGATAGTATTTTACATTAATATCAATTCAAAATGTGCACTATTTTGATAATCTCTCTCACACACATATTGCAGCACTGAGAAAACACATGTCATTTAGAATTGAGGACTTAGGTATTTTCCTTTTATTCACAAAATAATTGCTTATCTTCACTAGCCAAACCACATGCAGCTAAATTACATACTAAAAGATAATTTTTCAGCATTTTGGTTGATTTGTTACCTTGGTATAATTGCATCTTGTTTGTTGTTTAGTTTTTAATAGCCTAAATCCATTTTTTCCCTGAATTCTTCATTTTGTGTTGGTTCTTAAAGTCTGTTAATATGTTGACTTCTAAATTTTATTGTTACTGGTCAATGATTCAAAATCACACAAAGATGATTTGCTTGGTCTACCTTCCTTCTTGAAGTTTTGAATGAAACAGGACTTGGCATTTTCTGTTGCAGATTATGTTTAGTAGTATTCTTAATAAACGACTCCCTGCTGAATCTGGCATCAGTGTATTGTGTGTATCACCTGGAATTGTCCAGACTAATGTGGTAAGTCTTTTGAAAAAATTGAGCATCTGTTATGGAACATGTACAACTGTAATCTTAATTAAATGTTCAATATCTATTGTGATTTTACAAATCTTTGCAAACTGAACATGACTTCTGCCGAGTAAGTAATAACCAAGTAGGATCTAATTGTTCTTTTGCAATAGGGAAACAGAAACCTTCACAAATTATCTTTTGGTTGAGAATATTTTCCCTGTAATTTGCTCATGCCCTTTGCCAATATTTGTGTATCAATCTTGTTGAGAAAACAATATAGATGGAGGAAGGGGAGGATTGTATTAGTTGGGGAACTTTTTTACACTGCAAGTAATACAGCATAACCAGAAAAAAAGTTCAAAGAGTATACCTGGAAAATGACTACAGAAGTTACTGAGTTTGAGGGTCCTGCCACCTCCCACTCCAAATCTTTCCCTCGAAATTGTATCCCTCCATTTCTTTCCCTTCCTTCCCTTTTAAAGTTCCCCACTTACAACCTGCTGCATGGACGTATATGGTTACAATTAGAATTCTGTGCTCTCTTCCCTCTACCCACTTGATTGGAAATTTGGAATGGACATATATCCTATTTCCCCTTTTACCACTGTTAAAGTACACCCTTTTACAATTAGGTTATGTTTGGAAAAATTAGTAATAAGCTAATGCTAAATTTTAACTGAAAGTTAGTTTATTTTATTAAAAGTGTTTAATATAATTAATTGTTAAACTAGCCAATGAAAGTAAAATGACATAAGAGGGTGAGCCCTGGTGCAAGTGCAACGGTAATGTTGCGCCTTGATGATCGGTTGGTCATGGGTTTGATTCTTTTGAATTCAGAAACAGCCTTTTTGCATATGCAAGAGTAAGGCTGCGCACAATGACTTTCCTCAGTATCTTCGTATAGCGAGTAGCCTCATGGTTCTGAGGTATGTTAGTTTTGGTCAAAGAAGCCTATAAGCTAGTCAAGTAAGTTATAGGCTTGCTAAAATGACTTGTCAAACACACTCTTGGCCCTTTAGGAATTAACCAAAATAATTTCATCCTGTTTGGATAATTTCAGAGCTATAATTTATGGTCATAATTTTTTGCTGGTGGGGCAATTCCACCATTATGATTTGTGGATTAAAATAGCTTAGTGCAAATCTCTGGAGTAGAGGTGTAACAAAACGGCCCTGAGGTTAATTTGGGCTCAAATTTTAAAGTCTTAACCATGTATTTTATTGGGCGGTTCATCCTAGCCCGGCCCATTTTACCACTACTGTAGAGTGAGACTTTATAATTTCTTTATTGCATAATGGCATACATCCAGTCATTGATTCCTTGGTTTTGCTGCATTATTTCATAACCTTTCTGTTTTGCTTATACTTTCAACTCAATCTTATTTCAGGCAAGAGATCTTCCAAAACTTGTTCAAGCTGCGTATCGTTTGATCCCTTACTTCATCTTTAGTGCTCAAGAAGGTCTGTTTATTCAATGTTTTCAAACTAAAGCTATAAGTACTTAACAATGTTGAGCTTTTAAGACATTATCAATTACCATAACTGTTGCCTGTGTAATATTTGAGAAGTGATTGGATTTGGAACCTATTGTTCTGAGAAATGTGAGGAAATCATATGCTCTCTTTCTATTTTTTGTGCTTCTTTTTCAGGTCTAACATTTAGGTACTCTTGATATTATTTCTTATCCTCTAGTAAAACATGGACTTTTGTTTTGGCAATCAATTACTAAACATGATCCAATGTTATAATCAACTGGCCAACCATCCTAGTTGATGGAATATTTTGCAAAAGCGAAACATGTTCAGGACTGACTGTGAATGCATATCACTTGTGCTGCAATACAGGTGCAAGGAGTGCTCTCTTTGCTGCCACTGATCCTCAAGTTCCGGAGTATTGTGATATGTTGAAAGCAGATGAGTGGCCTGTTTGTGCCTTTATTTCTCAAGATTGTCGTCCAGCAAATCCATCGGAAGAAGCGCACAACGTTCAAAGATCGTATGAAGTGTGGGAGAAGACATTAGAGATGATTGGACTTCCCTCAGATGCTGTGGAGAGGCTTTTAGATGGGGAAGAAGTTAAAAGCCATTATAGACAAGAACAGTAATCTAATATACAATACCTCCCTAAATCTTTAAGGGCACGTCCATTACTTATAGCTAGTAATGAGCATTTTCATTCTGAATATGTGGGAGAAGAACCCTTTTATATTTTTTTAACATGATATGCACATCCATTTTGATCATATTTGTGTACTCAAATGCCACTTGATCCTCCTAATGGGAGAATTTAGCCAGCTATAAACAGGTGTTTTGACCTTAAATGTCACCATAGGAGTAAGAACTAAAGTAGCAAGCACTATGTTGTGATAATTGTTTTGACTTTTGAGACCCACTTCATTGGTGACCCTCCTAAATAAGTGGGTTCCAACAATAGTGTTGCTTTCAATTTTGGAATGCTACCATGTTATCATGCAATTCTTACTTTCTCAAGAGTAGTCACCTTGTTTGCTTTCAACTTGTTTTGTGCTCTATAAAAGGAAAATGATTAAATGGGACAGAAAACATCTCCATACCATGATTGTAAATTAAGTTTTACCAAATAATAAATAAATTAGGCAATGGTTTGATTATATCCTAGATCCGGTGTTTGTGCCATGATGCAAGGATTAAAGGAAGAATTATTTGATGATCATTGGCTTGGTTTGATCTGATGACTGAACTACCACTTTAATTTATAACAGTTGGGTAAAGTTGGGGAAAAGTGTGCGTGGTTAATTGAAATATAAATACCATTTTCCTCTTTCATTTTTTAAATATAAAATGATGTTTTATTAGACTATTTTCTTAAAAGACAGTTAATTTTATTATCCTACTTGAACCAACCGGTCTGACTATAATCAAATTAGGTTGGTTCGAGTTTAAAAAAAATATCTCAATCCAATACAATTTGATCCAACTAGCTGTTTGCTTTCTTTTTTTGAAATCTTCAGTGAGTGAACTTTGCATGCTGAATAAATTGTGTCAATTATAGTATGGGTGTAAGATAAAGAATATTGCCAAGGAACAAATATCAGATACTAGGAAATCAATAATTTTCCCAATATTTGAAAATGAAATTCTGAATTTGGTATTCTCGATTGAACATGATCTTATTCTAGTGTTTACCTTTAATAAAAAAAAAAAAAAAAAAAAAAACTAAGATGTTTGTGAAAAGTAGCTAAGAAGTTGCAGTAATGTGGAGCTTCTGCCCATTTTCACAGTGATCATCTACTCCACATATGAACCATGCTCTGCCTTCCTGTAAAACCACCGAGTCATTGCCACTAGTGAACCTCTGTGTATATGAGTCCTTTATGCAATTCTCATAAGCTGTGGAATCAACTTGCAACACACTATGCAGGCTGCTTTCGTAGTTGAACACTAATAACAAAAGAATCAACATGTTTATATAGTTTGTTCAATATAATAGATCATGTTGCTAGTGAAAACTTTCAACGGATATGTAATGAAATATGAAGACATGCACCATTTTGGGACAAATGTTTGCATTCTATTTTACAAAAAAAAAAAAAAAAATTATATTGATTCTTCAAATCTGATTTTACTTTGTGTGAAGTGATTTATGCTTGATAATTTTAACAAAACTTAATTTTAAACTTGTAATTAACAAAAATAGGAAGATAGTTAGATTTCATTCACAGATATGAAATAAAATTATGAGTTTTTTAAAATTACTATAAAGGGTTTTTCTAAAAATAAGAATAGTGATTTGAATATAATAAATGAATAAAATGACAAACTTTGCGTTAAAAAAAATAACTCTTAGGACTTTATAAACAATATCAAAATTCCAAGTTTCAAAGTAATCAGATAACCGTACACTGTGTAAGAAAAAGAAAATCATACACAATCATATGTTAAATTCAAATACAATAAATCATAATGTTCACACTTAAAAAAACATATTGATTTTTGGGATTTTTATAAACAACATCAAAATTTCAAGTTTGAAAATAATCTTGTAATCATACACTATCATCTATTCAATTCAAATACAATAAAAGAAAACTTTTGAGACATTTGAAAATGTCGTAAAAAATTCAAGTTTGAAAGTAATCAGGTAATAGTAAACTCTCATTTATAAAGTTCAAATACAATAAATAGTAATCCTCACAATAAAAACATGTATTGACTTTTGGGACTTTCATAAACGTCAAAATTTCAAGTTTGAAAGTAGTCAAGCAACGATATATACCATCATCTATTAAATTTGAATACAATAAATGACCATGCTCACAATACAAGAATGTATTGCTTTTGAAACTTTTATAAACAACGTCAAAATTTTCAGTTTAAAAGTAATTAGATAATAGTAAACTATTATTTATAAAGTTCAAATACAATAAATAATAGTGCTCATAATAAAAGAGCATATTGACTTTTGGAACTTTTATAAATAATATTAAAAAAATTAAGTTTGAAAATGATTAGGTAAGTGTAAGCTAACTAAGTTAATACGGTGTTCAATTCCCATTGATAAAAAAATATCCAAGTTTAAATTCAATAAATGATAATTTAAATGTTCACAATAAAAAAAAGCATATTGACTTTTAAGACTTTTATAGCTAACCTCATAATTTCAAGTTTGAAGTGATCATATAAAACTCTTGTATTAAATTCTAATACAATAAATGATGATAATTTGGTTGCTCATAATAAAAGAGGGTGTTGACTTTTGGAACTTTTATAAATAAATCAAAATTACTCTTCATGAAAATTTATTCCTATTGGATGAAACGATGGCTTAAACTTGTGAGATATACCAAATAACTGATAATTTTTAAAATGTTTTGAAAGCCTTGAACGTTTGACAAAGTATGTGACAATTTTATTTTATTTTATTAAAAATCACGACAAAGTTTATAATACTTTTTTCATTTTTGATTCCTTTAAATATGCACTAAAAAATCTAAAGGACAAAGAGAACACCCATAATCATGTTTGACACTACTTTCAAAGACATAAACAAGTCTCCTTGTGTTTTTCAATGCATAACCAAACATATTGTTTCTATCAACCAGAGATTGTTAACAATAAAATCTTTTCAGCATACTCTACATTAACTAAAATTAATTAAATCAAGTGAGTTCAACTTTTTATTTTCTAAGTCTCACATTAATTTTATCAATAAAAAAGAATATTAATGTTGATATTTCTTACTATGAATGTGAAACTCTAACCTTACCTAGAACATCACCAACATGAAACTCTTTTCCATCAAGCCAGTTGCTGAAATCCAAGACTTCATCCCAACCATAAGTGTCACCAACAATGTAGGTTTCTCCCTTTGCATAGAGAAAAATGAAGGAGGTCGTGAGGCAAAGGTAGAACATGATTAAACTGGAACATTGATAAGATTGAAGACCCATTTTCCTCTCCTTTTCTTACTTTCAATCTAAAGAGACTGCAATATGGCTAGCAACAATAGAATAAGAAATGTTTCCAAGAGCAAAATTGACAAAACATTGGAGCCTCACAACATTCTGATGTCACAAAATTAGGTAGTCATGTCTATCGTGTTAACGACTAGATAATTAGCATAATTTATTGGAGAAATTAAATTTTTACATAAAGTTTCAACAATTTTTTGTCCAATAAAGGGAGATGAAAAGAAGAGAGATGCCTTAGAAAAATGATGGATGCAATAAAAAAAGATAAAGAAAAATAGTATACATAATACTATCATTTTTTTGTTTGCAAGATATCTTAAGTTATAGTTTCATAAGCATTGAATGAGACACCTATCCAGTATCCACTTCTTACGAGAAGGTGTGTGTTTTTTATGTGAACATTCTTCTGATGCTATAAAGCTGCCCAAACCTTTTCATTTATTTATCAAGCTAAACATCTTTACATCCACATCATTATATTTTTTACTGTTTGTTCACTTTACTAGTTTACTATAGTATACTGATTTTGCGACTGACTTATCAAGAAACGAATAGGACATAATTGCATTATTCACCTCCATTATGTAACGAGTGACAAGTTGATTGTTATTAGGGGTGTTTGTGGGGTATGTGAAAAATATACTTTTCTAGTTTTCTTAGCAAGGAAATTTGATTTGGGTTGATCACATTGAAATTTGAATAAACGAAATGTTAAGATAGAGATGATAACATCTTATTCAAGTAGGGCACGGTAGAAATTGGCATTTTGTTGGAAAAACAACCCTCAAAACAAGGTATAGCCAATTAAAATTTCAAAACACGCAATCGACCCTACCATATTAAAAGACTTACAAAAACCCAATTCATCAACGCAAAATCCAAATCCAATCAACACATGTTGCATCCAGCTAATCAGCCTAATCTCTCTGGAATTTGGATACGATGTCAATATGTCATACCAAACTTCCATTTTTTTTTTTTTTAAAAACAAAATTAAGCGCACGTGTATTCTCTTTGATACACAAAAGTGGATTATAGAAGCAATTCTTTGAAGGTGGAAAACTAGTAATACAAAAGGGCATCAAGTTACTAATTGAATCATTTCACTCATTACACACCATTGTTAAGATAGCCTCTAACATCATAACAATATGGTAGAAATGATCAACTAAAATAACGGAGGCAAAAGTTCAAACCCACTCTAGCTTTTACAAGATGGATGTTAAACTGATCTAGATGTCAAGGATTTAGCTAGAGGCGTGACTTCATGCATTTCTATGTTATAGGCCTCATGTTGGAATGTACACCATGGCTTATGAGTAAGTAACCTAGTAAAATAACCTACTGCTACTACCTTTAAAATTGCCAAAAAGTATACATATTTAATTTTAAATAAAACTTCTATGGACTCAAAAAAACAATACCAGCCATGAACCATCCATCCATCATCAAGCACAAGTTGGATTAGTCCCACACAACAACAAATCCATGTTCTTCAGCTTTTTCCACAAGCTTGGGGGGGACTTCTTTCCATGAAATTTCTTCATCCCAGAAGTGTTGCCATCTTTCCACTTGAACCTCTTCTGCTTGTCCATCTGAACACAAACCTCCAAAGCCACACCTTTTTTACCATCTTCATGACCATCTCTTCCCAGAAGCTTCTCATAGTACTCCTTGTTCCTCTTCTCCAAGCCATGTATCTGAGCCTGAAGATCCTCAATTTTCCTATGCAGCAAGTACACTCTATGATCCTCCCTCATCTTCAGCACACACTTGGCAAGCTCACCAGCTTTTCTCTTGATGAACACTGACTCAGATGCAAGCTCCTTGTTCTCTTCCACCAAAGTGTTGACCCTATAACTCAAGCTAGCATTCTCATTCAAAAGAACAATCCTCTCAGACTCCAACACCTCAAGAAGGCTCTTTTGAAGCTCACTTTTCCTTGAGGACTCACAGTACCTCCTCTCCATGGCACCAACCTCATGCACCAGCATGTCATACTCAACATTCCTTATCACAAGCTCAGCAACAATAGCATCAACATCAAGCATGGAGCTTTTTGGGAGGCCTATTGGCATCATCATGTGTTGGGGGTGTTGGTAGGAGATTGAGCTTTCAATGTCTGAATCACTGATGCTCACACCACTAGCTTCTTCTTCTTCTTGGTCAGAGAAGCCTTCATCTACAGTTGAAACTTGAGAAGAGTGTCTACTATGGTGCTTGTGTTTGGCCAGTGTTTGGATGTAACGGTCAGATAAGGTTATGTAGCCATTGTACAAGTCCTGCAGAAGGGACAGTAGCTGAGGCCTCTTTTGGTAGTAAGTTTCTGCTCTTTCAGCAAATGTGTCTCCCATTTCTTCATCTTCTGTTGTACTCATTGCCAACACTTTCATCCTCTCCTCCAAGTCTGCCATCAAACACAAAGTTTCACACTTGCATTAGTACTACATTAACAAAAAATGAAAGTCTTTTTTTCCTCACTAAGTTAGGTTGGCTAAAAAAGGAAAGGAGAGAAAGGTCGGATTCGATGTCTCCTACTAACAAAATAACTAACAATTAATATTTATCAAGAAAAAAAAAAAGAAACTCAAGTGAGATTGGCTACAAAGATCACACAAAATCATTCAGTTCATGTAAAAGACTAGATGCTTTTGTGGTATTAGTAATGTAAAAGTAAAAAGAACACAAAGAAGTGAAAAAACAATGTTTTTTTTTCTTCCTTACCAGGTTTACATATTTCCATAGCTTCAGAACCATAAAGTTTGAATTTGTACCAAGATTGACATTGGGATGTACAACCCACAATGGAGGTTAATATACACCAGATCTCAACTTGGTTGATGATGAGTAATTGAGCTATTAAGAAAGTGACATGTTACCAAACCGTGACACCATAAAAGGGAACACTGACAAAACCCATAAATAATTCTGATACGCAAGATAGAACAATACAAGAAAATTAAATAGTGTTGTAAGACTGAATAATTTGAAAATAGAATTTGAATTTGCAACGTGAGTTAGGCACAAACATGGGTATGGCACATTGCCACTATAGCGTCCAGTCTAGAGTTGCAACTTACATCTACTACCTCTAATTTTGAATGCAAAGGTCAAAATCATGTACTGTACCTGAGCATGTGCACAGTGGACAGAAAAGCTAATGTTCTCCAACTTTCAAATTTTTAATTTCTTCAAGGGTAAATCGAATAAAGTTAAGGGGAATATGAGCACAGGCTACGAGGCCTAAATGGAAAGGTCACCGTTACAATTTTACAAATGACACCAAAATCTAATGTACACTGCAGCAAGGCAAGTGACGTGGCCAGGAACCAATGGATTATTACTGTGTGTGACCACAAGACCCATGTTAGTTTCAAAATTTGAAACACCAAAAACAAACAAAAGAACAAAAGGGTTATGAGAAAGGGACAATGGATCAATCTCGCCAGAACAAAGACAATGGGTGGAGAAGTCTGGTTCAAATCAAATTGGAAATTTGAAAACAGATACACACCAAAAGGATAGACCTGTCAACAGCCACCATTAAAAGATCATGTCACATATTTTCAACTCTAAGTTTTTCTTCCCCACAACTAATGCATGTATACATGACCATAGTAATATAATATACAGTACTATAGTTTAATAGTTTAATAAGTTTAAATTAATGTGCATAAATATATGATCATACTAATACTAATAATAATAAGTCCAGTAATTTTTTTGTGTTCTTTAATTTAAAATTGAATCGTTTTACTAGGCGCGTGGGCTAAGTAATGTTGGATGATAGTGTAACGAGGCAATTAATGATGTACGGCAATGTTGTTCCCAATGAAGACTTGGACGTTTGACAGTTGACAAGGACCTGCCTGTATGGGTGGATTCTTCTCCTTCATCTCACACTTCTTCCTTCATTCCATTCCATTGATGATTGCTTGACAAAGGTTGGCACCGTTTCAACATAACTTGTGGTAACTTGTAACACACCGAAAGCATGTGATCCTATTTCTTCTCCTTCCTTCGTTCATTTATTAGGACTATCTCAACTTTCTCTTTCTGCTTCATGCCCATTAAAGATTTTCCCTTACATTTATTTGATATTACATATTACATATTACATCATATGCTATCATCAAACAATTCAAAAATCAAACCCTCACTCAAAGACAAAAATAAGTCACAAACACCATTTAACAATTTTTGGTTAACATCTAAATTTAATTTTATACACCATATTGCATATCACACTAGTAATTTAAAAACATTTGTTGCACATTAGAACTTCACAATTTTAATATAAAATTTATAGTTAAGATATATTTGATCATTCACCTAATCACATTTATCGATTTAAAATAAATTCTATATGAATCAATTCTATTTATGAAATAAACAGGCATTAAACCTATCACACGATACAAACAAAAACAAAGAGATGTGACTTAACATGTACCATGGAGTTTTTGTTGTTTAGTTAAAGCAAGTTTAGTTTAGGGGTACGGTAGGGTGAAATTAATGTATACCAGAAATGTTGGTGAGAAGCCAGGAGGGCATGTTATTGTTGGGGAAGCCCTTGTCCTTGAACCCTTTTGTGGATGAGGGAAGCAATGTGGAATTTGAAATCACTTTTCCCTTGCCCATGTTTGGGTCCCTCTCCATTAATGTGCTTGCTTCAAGTCGCCCCTACACATATCAATAATAATAGATCAGATAAAAAAACAACTCAATCTTTGAAAAAGGACTGATGCCAGAAATAGAGGGTCCTTTGCATTTAAGAAGGATGAAAAAAAGTATAGAACATAGAAAATAGCAACACAAAAATAAAGAATGTAGAAGTTAAGAAGGAAAAAGAAGGTAACACAACACAATCACATTAACAAGCGCAGATCTCCATAGACATTGCAGATAAAACTAATAAAGAATTGCATAACCTTACATTGAACAAAGCCAAAATGTTAAAAGAATAATGCAATGTGAAGTTGTGAACATTCAGAATATAGCAATAAGCCCAAATCCCAAAGTTTTTTAAACCTGAGAATTCAGAAACTGAAAAAGGGATAATTCCATTTTTATTCTTTCAAATTCTGTGGCTTAACCGGGAATCAATGAAGATCATGTGAACCGCATAGCAACAAAGAACACCAATGTGAAGTTTCAGTATCAACAACAGAAGAAGAATAACAAGAGAACCAGGAACATTTTCTTTTCCTTTGCATGCTCTGTTTCTTTGGCAGAGAAAAACAGAGGAAGAGTGAGAGAAATTATGAAACTTTTCAACATCAGTCCATTTCATTTGGAAAACAAAACACACCCATTAAAGACCAGATACATTGTTAAACAATGCAGCAAGCAGAAATTACATGGCACTCAGGAATCATCATCATAGTCAACAGTTACAGAGTCCTCTGTTATTTTCTCAGCGAAAATGACCATAAAAATTGGATTTATAAAATTTTAAAATAAAAAATAAGAAGAATCCAACAACAGTTGCAGAATTGATTGATAAACAAACAAAAGGAGAAGAAGAACAGAAGAAGGAACTCACTGAGAAATGTAGGAAGAGAGGGCTTGATTGGCAGCTAGTGAAATGAAACAGAGGGAAAAAACAGAGGTGAAGAAGAACGTGATTTGAAAGAAAGTTATGTATATTTTTGTGAGTGATAAAGAAAAGGGGTTGGTGAAAAGGGTGGGACCGTAGGAATAGCAGTGTTCAGTGTCACAGTCCAAGTCCAACAGCAACAACAAGCAAACATAGTCAAAAGCATTCACTCAAAATCCGGGAGGGACAGTTTTACACGGTAACTATCTTAGCCAAAAAAATATTGTATATTAAAATATTTTTTCTCTAAAATTTATGATAAAGTGATATCATTTGGGATAATTAAAACAGTTTCACACGGTTTTGTTTGAATTCTGTGATTACGTTCATGTTTGGGTATTTGTTTCTTGATAATTATTAGGATGGAGAATATTTCACTGGAATTTGTTGTTGGCTGAGCATGGTCGCATTTAGATAAAGCACCACTGTGTGTTTTGATATTTGTTAAGTTAAAAAGATAATAATGTCGTGTAGTTTTGAAATACCAATATTTTTTCTTATAAGTTTCAATTATATGAAAATAAACATTCATTTGATGAATCAATTAAGTTTACATGTATTTTTTCATTTGTCTTTCTAAGTACTATGCCTAGTTATTCTTTTAACAAGTATTTTCAAGCTTACCAATCTTTTCAAGTTTAAAAATAACCTATAAACTATCATTTTACAAAGTTAATTAGAATACAAATATATTATGCTCACAAAAGAGTGTATTAACTTTTGGGACTATTATAAATAACACTAAAATTTCAATTTTTTTATTAACAATAATTATAATCACTTAGTTTAAAACTTAATCACTTAAGTTTATTATCTCTTCTAAAGAGTGTTTTTAAAGTAATTAAGTAGCCACTCACAATCAAATTTAAATTCAAATAAAATAAATCATAATAATGCTCACAATTAAAGAGCATATTGAATTTTGGTACTATTATAAACATCCTCAAAATCTCAAATTTAAAAATAATAAAATAATAGTAAACTAATATTCATAAAACTAGAATATAATAAATGATAATGCTCAAAGTAAAAGAGCGTATTAACTTTACAGATTTTTATAAACAACATTGAAATCTCAAGTTTGAAAGTAACAGTTAATCCTACGTTATCATGCATTAAATTTGAATACAATAAATGATCATGTTCACAATAAAACAAGCTATTGATTTTAGGGACTCATATAAACATCAAAATTTTAAATTTGAAAGTAATTAACCAAATAATTTTTTTATATAAAACAAAGACAATGCTAAAATAAGATGGTTCTTATGATCTTAATTAAGTTGACACCACTATAACCAAAATACCTTATTAATAATAATGTATGATTCATTGAATAAAAAATTAAAAAAAAATCAAAAGTCACGATAGAACATTTAAAGAAAAATATCAAAAGATGGATAAAGCGAATCAAAACAAAAAAAAAAATCTATAATAAATGATAGGTGTTAATTATGTTTTAATCTCTAAAAATTTTGAAATCTTTTACTTGTAGAAAAAATTGATCATTCTTAATCCTTGATTTTTCTGTTTATTAAGACTTTTAGTCCTTCCTATCAAATTCCACTATTAAGTAACGACGTAGCATTGTTTTAATATTATTTTATATTTTGTAGAATCTACATTATGTGGGTTTGAAACCGCCAAAAATTAAAATGTAATATTAATAAATTCTGGCGGTTTAAACCGACTGAAATTGCTTCAGATCCGTATCTTCTATAGGCATCATCAATAAGAAAAAAATCGCAGCATATTCACATCATAAATCCATCTCATATCCAAATCAAAATTGGTATTGAATTCTTCAAATCTCATCGTCACACTAAACCTCTCTCCCAATGAAATGGAAACGAAACTCCTCACTATCGGTGTTCGCAGAGGATCTGGATGGTGCGAATGGGACATTTTCAGAGCGTGAGATCGGAGAAGAGTGCAAGTTGTGCAACAACCAGGAATCATAAGTTGTACTGCAGTGTGCTGAGATAAAAGACTTCACACCACACATGATGAAGATATCCAAGTTGCATCAATCACAACCTATATTCATTGATTACTCCATAACACCAAGTTTTTCTAATTTTGCTCTTATAATAATCCATACCATAATAAATAGATTTCTTAATCTTCAAAAGGGAAAAAAAACTCTTATACTGTATCTTTTCCTTTTATTTTTAAAGATGAATGTGTCTCTTTTTAATTTTTGCATTTGAAAGCAAGCTCTTTACATTAGTTTTACATTTGAAAAGCAAGCGAAGGATGCTCCATTGTTCCCTCTTATATTTGATTTTGGATTTGGCTGGGTTTGGGTTTGTTGATTTGTGTATCTTGGTCTGATTTGTTATACACTAAGGATTAAAAGGCGAGAAACATTTTCTGGCCAAAATTACTTAATACTATATTTTAAACACTCAAGCAAATATTTTTGGTTTCTTTTAGCAGCTAGAAAAATAACCGCTGCAAAATCTAATTAAATAATTTAAAATAAATGGTATATCATCACTTAACAATGAGAATTAACGAAAAAAATTAAAAGTGTTGATAAATAAAAAGCTCAGAGATTAAGACTAGGCATTTTTTATCTAAGAACTTAAAGTAAATTTTCTAAAAAGTTTAAGAGTACTAAAACCATAATTAATCCTAAATGATAATGCTCGTAATAAAAGAACTTATTGACTTTGGTGATTTTTATAAATAATGCCAAAATTTCAAGTTTAAAAGTAATCATATAACTACAAACTATCATTAAATTCAAATACAATAAATTATAATTTGAATGCTCACAATAAAAATAACGTATTAACTTTTGGAACTTTTATAAATAACATCAAAATTTTAAGTTTAAAAGTGACTAAATAAATGTAAACTATCATCTATATATCAAGTTCAAATACATTAAAGAATATTTTTACTTCTCACAATAAAAAAAGATTTGTTGATTTTTGAACTTTTATAAACAACGTCGAAATTAAGTCACCATGAAAATTTATTCCTCTTTGATGAAATAATGACTCAAACTTGTAACATATGCCAAATAACTTATTATTCTCAAAACGTTTTGAAAGTCTTGAAGGTTTTCTTATTTGACAAAGTATGTGACAAATGAAGCTTGAGACTTGTGGGTAGATGTTGCAGGTTAAGATACAAAGGTATTGACAATAAAACTGTTTCATTAGAAGAGTTACAAAATGTGTGAAGGTCTTTAAGATTCACTAGTTAGTTGATAAATGTTAAATATTATAAGATGATATATTTAGTTATTTTAGCTATAAAAAAATCAAATAAATTAGTGAAGAAAGAATGATGAAACAAAAAATAAACAGTAGCTTATAAGTTAATTTTTTTTATAAGCTAGTAGAAGTATCTTATAAAAATAAGTTATAATATATCAAAATAAGTTCATGTATCAAATATATATCTTATCTTTTTATTATTATTATTATTATGTGTGTGCAACAAATAGAAGTTAATTTCCAAACTTGTGTATATGTTTTATGACTTTTGCAAAATTGTTATCGTATTCACTTTGCTTGTGTCACTTACACTCTTAAAAATATGAGAGTTGATAAACTCTATCTTTTTTATGTTTTTTAGATGAGATGATGACTCAAACTTATAAGATATCCCAAATAACTTATTGTTCTTAAAACATTTTGAAGTCTTGAAGGTTTTCTTATTTGACAAAGTATGTGACAAATGAAACTCGATATTTATTGACAAATGTATTGAGACACTTTAAGATTGTATTGAGATATGGAAGCCTCCCCGAACAAGAACAAATCATCAACAAGATAAATGTGACATGATAAATCTACCACGTATAGATTTATATAGCTTTAATGTATCATCTTGATGAAATATTATGAAAAAATAACTCAATTTTATATATTCTCATGTGACCCTTTTGAGATTGTTGGATTTAAATCACCACTCCCATAAGTATGTCTCAATTCATGCCCCACCAATAAAAACATCTTAGATCATCGTTTCAACCTTCAAGGTTGTTCAGTTTCAACGCTATTATCCCTTTTCTTCCTCCATCATCAAATCTCGCAAAATTCACTTCCATTCCCAATTAAGAATAAAACATAGCACTTAATTGTTTAAATGCTGTAAAATTTCAATGGAAAAATTGTTTTCTATGTCTGATTACACCAATTCAAAGCATGCTATTGTTTCAATATTCTCAATTAAGATCAAAACAGAAGACGTATGAGTAGCACATTAGTGGAGAAACAAAAAAAATAGTTGGGGGAGGGGTGTGGAATAACAAGGTATAAAAAATTCTAATCCTATTTATATACAGTAGAAACTCCTTGTTTAAGGCTTTAATAAGCATCTAGCGTATTTATGTTTTCTCCATGAAAGGATTCCAGGCAATAGCATCAATGCACCATATGAGATTCCTTTCCAATTTCCAAATTTCCTTGTGAATACTTGAAATTAAGAGTGTGTAGAAATTATTGGCACTTGAATGGCATGGCAGGGAAAATCAAGAATCAGCGCAGCGCTGCACATGCTATTTTTATTTCTTACGCTCATAATTTTCAATTTTCTAAGCAGCAGGGTACCCTATTATGGTTCCAAGTTATACATAACCACCACGAGAACTGAACCATATTTGCCAATAATATTTCTGTCCAATCGTGTGAATTGTTGGATGGGTTGCTGTTGCCGTTGGTTCAATTTGAAATTGGAGAAAGGAAAAGATGGGTTAGGTTAATGTTAAGGAGAAGGATAACACTACAAGGGATTTTGTAACACCCCGTATATATCCGGTGTAATAACAGTTTACTTAATCAGATTAACACAATGATTAATTTAAAATCATTAATTAAAAACCAACAGAAACGTTTTAAGAAAAACATGACATCATCGTTATTTCCTTTCAAAACCATATTCCTGATTCATTATGTATGTCAAGTATCCATAATTCCTATTACGAATGCCAAGGCACCACAATTAACCTTTTCGATCCAGATAACATAAAGAACGGTAGGTAAAGACAAATATTTCTATACAAATACAACAGGAGAAACAGAAATCACATGTGCCTATATAAATATATACATCATCAAAAACCACCACTGTGGCTATACAAAAGAATAGGCACCCTGTGTCATGATCTCACATATCACATCCTCACAAGAGGGTACAAAATATACAGCGTCTGTACATCATAATCCGTATAGGATCCAAACATATGTGTACACGCACATCTTCTCTCGCAGGGATACAAAATACATCACATAAATATAAACAGTGAGCCACAGTGCTCTCAAAATACTACCAAACAGCTACACAGAGTCTGTCCCTATTGGGGCCTCCCGCCCTGGGACCCATCATCTCTGCCAGATGCATCACCTGCAAAATATAATCCCCACACACGGGGTGAGATACAATCTCAATAAGCTCAGGGTTCTTGGAGGCTTCTCCTCCCCTGACTCACTTCCATGATACACAACATCAAAGGCATCACAACACCAGGCCTCCTGACCTTCACAATAACACATAGACATTCTCTAGCTCTAATGTGTATCCACGGTACTATGCCTGCCAAAGATGCATCATCATCAGCATCGGGACTCTCAGTACCCAATGTGAGACCGGAACTCACACCCGTGCCATCTCACCGGGAGCTACCCTTTTACACATGGATGCACGTATATGACACCTCCGAGAATAGGCTTCAACCGCGACGGGACCACCTATCTCTGGTGTTAAGGGATCATACACCCTTTACATGAGCAAACCGACTAGGAGTTGCGTTCTACTCATAGGGAGGTTCATATTTATCTAACTGACCAGAAGATTTATCCGAAAGGCAACCATACACAAGCACAGAAACAAGCGTACATATTATCATGAGGAAAACTATAACATCCAATTCAATGCATATGAATCATGTAGGCAACCATCACTCTCTCGGAGTATGGTGGAACTCAAGTAATGAGAAACACTCCCAAGAACAAAGAACTTACCTGTCAAAACACTGCTCTGCTGTCCAATCCTTGAACTGTGGTCTCTGCCACTGACACCCTCGGTGTCACGTCCTATACAAAGGCACACAAGTAAATCAACAACGGTCCTCAACCGTTAGCATGAAAAGAAACACTATTCTTTTCCTTTTAACCTCTTATTCCTCTAATGTCAAGTTATAAGAACTAGCCACCTAATTGGTGACTTACAGACCCCTAACAGGATCTATCCCGGCCAAACCAAGGCACTAGAGTCTCCCTAAGACTCTACATCAACTAATTCAAAGAGTTCAACACCCTAACCATGTCACATTTCAACGATTATCAACTTGGCTAAAACGGTTACTTCAACATAATTTCATCGTTTATATAGCCTCTTGAGCACATATTGTAAAAGCACCTAGGCTCATACATAGCATAATATCATCAATTTGACCAACATTCATCCTACTCATACATTTCTCAGAGCCAAATTCCAAAGTCCATAAATCTAGTTCATTAAGTAGTTCCCTTCAACTTTCATGTTGGGTGCTAAAGGTTTTGGTCAAGAAATGAGCGGGTATGAAGCTCTCAAAGCTTGTTAATGGTGGAAACGTTCAAGGGAAGAAGAAAGCAAGGTTTTTGGCCCAAAAATTGCGAAAATAGTCTTTTATAGTGCCCCTGTCCACCTTCCCACACTAATGGCGCCGCTCTTGGCGCTATCGACGCCGGATTCCAGAGAAAATTGGCCTCTGGCGCACCTCCCGCACTACTGGCGCCGTTTCTGGCCCTACCGACGTCAGAAACCAGACAGGCCACAACAATTTTTTTTTAGCCTTGATTATTATAGATTTGTTAGGGACAAGATGAGAAAAACATAAAAGTCTACTTGAATATTTTAAATAACATGACATGTTTTTATTGATGGAACATGAATTGAAACACACTCATGGGACTCTTGAATTAAATCCGAGATTGTTAAACAAAGAAAATAGAGTAAATTATATTCACATTCTCTTTGTTTTGCTTAAATTTTATCTTATATCTCTCCCTTTTTGCACATTACTTTTACCCTCTACATTAACACGGTTAACTAACGTCAATTGAAATATATGAGCATACAAAATTGCCTTTACATTTTAATGGTAAAATCCAAATTATCCCCTCCCAATTAGTTTCAAAATTTAGGATTCACGTTCCATTCCTTTTCACCATTCGCGAGCACTGTTTATCTTTTTCTTGTTGGCGAGTTCTTCTTCAGCGTCCAGGGGCTGCGAGTTCTTCTTTTTCTGACGACGTTCACATTCCATTCATCTTCACCGTTCGCGAGTTCTTCACCATTCCTCTTCCAGTTCGCGAGCTCTCCACTATTCCTCTTCCCGTTCGTGACGTTCACGAGCGCTTTGTTTCTCTTCCTATTCCATGATTTCTGTTCACGCTAGGGTTATGCTTGTAAGTGATCATTGAACCTTGTATATTTGTTACTTTTTAAGATTATTTGTTTAATTTTGATTGTTTATTGTTGCTTATTTCTGAATGGATTTCAATGCGATCAGTTTGGGACCACTTATGATTTTTAAAATCATTTGTTTATTATTGTTGATTAAAATAGTGTTGATGTTTGGAACCACAAGAACACAATGGATGAACTGGAATACATGGGTCCTCAACCAGCCAATGTGGATATTTTGATTCACTTTACGGACCAACGCGACGAACCAAGTGAGACATGCAATATTGATCCTGATAAGTTTAGAATGTCCAACGCACTTGACTGTGTGAACAACATTGCTAATGATTTAGATTTGTCACCATGTCACCCTTTTTATTTTGTAATTTTGTTTTACTGCTAGTGGCAAAATTCTTTTCCTTAAGACTGATCATGATGTGCTGAAAAATGTTTGCTGAGAATCAAAATTCAGTTCATATGTATGTTAGTAGAACAAAGGATGAGAGGAAGGATGTTAACACTGCGTACCAACAAAGTGGATTCACGTCCAACAAAAAGTTGGATTTACGTCTAATTAAAGAAAAAAACAAAAAAGAAGCAAAAGTCTTAAAATATTTTCAGGTCGAGAGGAAGAAGATGAGAGTATTTTAGACATAAAATTTCATTAAAAGTCATGTGACCAACATGTGCCTAATTTCTGTTAAATTATTAAATGATGTTTAGGACGGAGGGGATTTGGGTATAATGTAAGCTAAACAATTAAGGAGTTTTTTGTAGGGTGCAAAAAGGGAGTAGTATCAAGTGAAATTTGAGCAAAACACATAAGGTGCGAGTGTTATTTATTCAAGAAAATAATGATTAGGCTGATTTTTTCTAGTTATTAATATAGAAAAAATAGAAATATTTAAAAAAAATCTAATTTTTGAATTTTAATCCATTTTAACCTTTTATCCTTATTTGGTCTTACTTTGGACGAGTATTGTGTATGAGATGATGTTAACGTCTTAAATAAAACTTCAACGAATATTTATAGTTTTGATGAAGAGATTTATATAAGATTTAGTGTGAATTACAAAAGAAACTGGGTTTGAAATTGGTGTGCTATCTGAATAGCTTATTATAGACACAAATAACAGATAATATTACAATATTTAGACAATTCTAGAGGAAGTGTTATTCTATCTAATCCAAGAGGAGGCCTTATGGTATTACCAGCCAAGGTGTGATTAGATGAAATTTTGGAATCACTATACGCGTTTCTTTCAATTGACTACAATTGTTATAAGAAGGCGCAATAAAATTAAATCTCTCCAGAAAAATTAAGTTAGACTACGAGTCGTAGAAGGATTTGGTCATAAGTTATTTTAAACATTCGTATCAAGTTCAAGGTCATCACATTAATTTGTGGCCTTTCTTCACGATGTTCAAGATTTTGCAAGTTGTTGATCTGGAAGCCATTCAAAAAGCCTTCTACAAAATGACGAGATTAAGAATGCAATTTTCAGTAAGAGACCTTTGAAGGATCGTGGGCCAGTTGCATCCTATCAAGCTTTAATTGTGATTATTTAAGTAATTTGTTATTTGAATTTTTTTTATCCGTAAAAATTAAACTCAGATAAAAAAGTTTATAATGACTCACTTACGTTGTTCAATTATGTTTATGTTATTAAAAAGATGTTTGTGAATTTGACACTCATCATGTCTATGTTTGGTGCTGAACTGGAAGCTTCTTATTAGCACAAATAGTAAAAATAACAATATCGGTGTATGGATGTGTAATTTTTATTTATAAAGTTAGTTAACTAAACGACATAAAATATATAAACGTAAGGATCTTTATATTTTTTTTAACGACAGTGATTAGTGATTAAGTGGCGTATAAATAACAATACTCAAACACATCTCATGAGTCATGACACTGCACTTGATATGGCACATGGATGGTCTTATATTCTGCCTCTTAGACAGCACAATAAGTAAGGCTACATTACTAATATTGTTATGATAACCATCAACCTATTACATTAGAACACAACATGTGTTCATTCCAATATGAAGCTTTGAGCATTTGGCTACCTGAGACTAGAAATGCTCCTCTCTATGAGACCCTGAAGCAGCAAGAGGAGGAGGAGAAACACAATTGGGTGCCTCATAATGATTGTGTCCTCGAGATGAAAAAATAACTCAAAAATGGTGTTCATCTTAATTTATACACTATTGATCTAAAGTGTTTTTTTTTTTTATGTAGACATTTAGTGAGATTTAACCATTTTGAGATGTCATTTTATTGGTTGATATGATGTAGTAAGGGAAATTCTTATGGAATGTTTGTGTAAAAATATTTTATGTTGAAAATAGGTGTACATTAAACCATAATAAAAATAAGACAGGGTAATCAAATTATCATGTTGGAATGACCAAATGTTGTGTTCTAATGTAATAGGTTGATGAATAGTTAAATCTCACTAAATGTCTACATAAAAAAACACTTTAGATCAATAGTGCGTATAAATTAAGATGAACACCATTTTTGAGTTATTTTTTCATCTCGAGGACACAATCATTATGAGGCACCCAATTGTGTTTCTCCTCCTCCTCTTGCTGCTTCAGGGTCTCATAGAGAGGAGCATTTCTAGTCTCAGGTAGCCAAATGCTCAAAACACCACTTGAAATTGCAAAGACACCTAACACAAGAAAAGAAAGAGATGGACTCAAACGGCCCAACACAACAAACAAAGGTGCAACAGAAGCCCCCAACATTATGGCCTGGCGAAGCATTGACACAGCAAAGTTCCTAACATTAGTAGGAAAAAGCTCCACACAATATATGTACAATATGTCAAATGCTGTGGTAGCACCCATGAATCCAATTGTTTCAATAATCAATTGACCCCAGCTACCACCATTGTTAAGCACTTTTGATGTACTTCCTTTGTTTGATAAAAATGTGCATAGTATAGAGGACACTGCAGCTATAGAAGATGACACAGATAACAACAAACGCCTATTAGTAAATCCCAATAGAAAGGAACCAATCACCACAGCAGGAATCTCCATAAGTGCATTGATTGCCACTGAGACATAGAGGTTGAAGTTCAAGTTTTCAACATTGAGTTGAACTCCATAGTAAACAAAGCCAATTCCAAAGCCAGATAACATAACAGTGACCATTCTAATAGCTGCCCATTTTGTGGTCCAAAGGTTCTCTTTGTTGTTATAAGGATTTGTTTCATCACTTTCACCATTTTGTGATCCACAAGGGTTAACCAAAGAGAGGTTATTGGGGAGTTTTTTCTTTCCATTGAGTCTAGCAAACTTGTCCAAAACTTGAAGGGCCTCTTTGGATCTTCCTTTTAGTAGAAGCCAACGTGGGGATTCGGAGACCAAAGGGAGTAATAGGACAGAATATACTAGCGGAAGAAGTGACAAGAGTTTGTACAAATTTCTCCAACATGTTCTTGTTGGATACGCCACAAGAGGGAGTGTGAGGAACCCTATTGTGAAGAAAAAGAAACCGTATTGACCAACTTGACCACGCCACCTGCAACCTACTGATTCTGTGGTTAGGACAAGGCAGCATATGCCAATTCCTGACCTTGCAAAACCATTGGCAAAACGGAAGAAAGCATAGGTCCAAATGTTTGGGGAGAGAGATGTGGCAAAGGCTGTTATGGAGGTTAAGATGCAGGAAAGTTGCACTGTTTTTTTTCTGCCCAGCAATGAATCAGATAGGTGGCCATAGACACCAGAACCTGCACCAAAATTCATTCAACAAAGTGAATGTAGGTGTGTTAATGATATTGTTACTAATGTTGCAATTTACAAAATTTAGAATATAAAATCTACATGACAGTGTAAGAATTGTTATACTGAATCAATCTGAGATCATGATAAAGTATGTTTTTCTTAGTATAATTATTTACGTGCGTAGACTATTTATTGACTTCCCCTAATTCATTTAGTTAACATGTAACCCTCAATCAATTTTTTAAAGATTTTTGGAATAAAATGAGAGAAGTAAAACACAAAAACAGATTGGTTATTTGCAAATAGGTTTTTAATTTTTATAATTTTAAAAAATTATAGCTTAATTACCCCGTGTGGGGTTTGGGCTAGTAACTATTATTTTGTGAAAATAATCAACTGTCAATGAAATATAAAAGAATAAATTGAATTTTATTAAAAAAATATATTCTTTGTAGGGGACATGAACATAAAAATACAATTCAACTGAAATGCTAATTTTTAATAGAAAAATTACAAACATGAAAAACAGTAAAGTGCTCACGTTTCAGAAGAAAACTACAAAAATCACACTGGTCAGGAAAAAATTAATTATATAACAGCTTAAAACGTGGCATTCTCCGGCCAATTTTATTGTTTAATAAGAAGTAAGATAATAAGTTAATGAGTTCCACCTCTGTCATAAAGAAAAGAAAAAGAAAAATTATTAGATAATTGATCTCCAAGTCAAACACAACATGGGCTAGAAAATTTGGCATGGAAATTTAGTATAAACCACTAAGTACCACTAATATTCATAAATCTTTTAGCAAACAACATTTTTTGTGAACTGAAATTTATTAGAGCTTTATTATGTAAATTATCCATTACTCATAACTTTTATGATCCATTAAATTTATTTATAAATATTTGCTAGGCCCTTGCTAGGCCATAATCATATGAGATTCATTTTGCTCAGTATCACATACATGAATGGTTTACAAATATTTCTTCAATACAGTTGGGTATACTCTCTGTTTTTTTTTATTGATTTATGTCTGTATTTGGAACAAATTAAAAAGAGTCACATATGAATAAGCAAAACCAAAATCAATGCATAGAATAAGCAATAATACGTACCAATGAGAGAGCCAAGGAAGTAAACACAAGCAGGAACAGCAGCCAGAAACATTCTATCACATACAAGATTCCACTCTGCTACGATAGAACTTGTGTTGCCACCAACCCATTCCCAAGTCCCAGGAACCAACCCACAGACAGAATCAGTGCTATTGTTGTTATTGTTACCTTGACACAATCCAGTTTTGCATCTCCAAGCAGGTGGTTGAGCATCACTAAATATTGTGGCCAAAGTACTATGAGCATCAAATATCCATGCCAATGACACCAACAGCACATGCACAATCTGAGAGAACCCTAAGGACCCCACATACTCTTCCACCACTTCCTCCACAGTGAGCTCAAGTTTGGTCTCACTTTCACTTCCCTCCAAATTTGTGCCCTCCTTAACCAGTTTTTGCTCCTCTTCCATTATGATGATTCCTACAACCAAAAAAAGGAAAATTGATTGGTTTCTACCTTGCTTGCTCCAATGTTGGTTTATCCACTAATGTATATATATATTGCTAAGATTACATTAAAAAATTTGAGGTGACATGACATTATAACAGGGGTTATAAGATTAGTTTGATGGTGAAAGAAAAAGGACTTAAAAAAATGGCATCATAATAGAACAGAACTCCTTTTGTGTATATAATAAATAAATGAAATGTTGGTTTGGAAACTGTTTCCAGTGAAACAATCTGAGGTGCATACTGTGTTTTGGATGAATCATGAATGTGAGTGGTAGTAGAGAGAATATCCGATGGTATATTTGATTAAATTTTGATGACACACGTAGCGGAACAAAACAGCACCTAGTATATAGAGTTAATTGATGGGCTCATGTGGAACAAATTGATGGAAGATTTGATCAATTATTGATAATGGTAATCGATGGATCTGGGGCCCAGTATTTCACAATTGTGGTGTTTGGTGGAAGAATGAGGAAGATAACTTGACACCATGAAGATTGAAGAGACTACTATACTTTCATGCCTGTGGAAATTAATATCTTAAAAACTTGTATATAGAGAAATGTTGAGAAATAAGTTTACTTGAGTGGTGAAGAAAGACATGATAATAGGGTTTTCAAGAAAGAAATGTTGTTGTTGGAGACCCTGATCACACCTTTTGAATCAAATGACTGCTGCAAGGTTGTTATATGAAAGTTGTTAGTTCGGCAGAGTTAGAGACTTGGCATGCTTTTCTCAATATACTGAAAAATGGCTGATATCTCGGAAATGAAACAAACCCACCCCAGCACCTACATATTTAAATTGTTCGGGTATCTTGTTACTTGTCCCAATAGATATTTCATCGCTCTATTCATTTTTTTTTCTTTCTTTTGCACGGTACTATTAGTGTGTTTAGATTAAATTCATTTTTTTTCTAGGATCAATTCTACTTCCATTTTGAATGTCAAAAACAATAGTTACTTCCTTTTTTTTTTCTTTCAAATTTTTAGCACCATTTTTGGGTCATAAGTAGCTATCCAAACATATTTCTACATTACCCAATATGATACAATATAAAAACAACAACACAAGTTTTTTTTTCATATATATTAGAGGAAATTACACTTGCACCTCTTATGTTTTGCTCAAATTTCGTCCAATAGTCTCCTTTTTTCACATTACTTTTACCTCATCTATTAACGCATTACATTTTAATTATAAAACCCAAATTATTCCCTCTCAATTAGTTTATTCAGTTCCATTCTTCTTCACCATTAGCACTGTTCATTTTCCTTGTTGGCAATTCTTCTTAAACATCTTGGGGATGCAAGTTCCTCTTTCAATCACGATGTTCACATTTCATTCCTCTTCACCGTTCACAAATTCTTCATCGTTCCTTTTACAGTTCGCGAATTCTCCATTGTTCCTCTTCCAATCGAGTTCTCCACTGTTCCTCTTCCCGTTCGCGACATTCACGAGCACCTCAATTTGTTTTCCTCTTCGACGTTCTCGAGCGCTCTTTTTCTCTTCCTATTCCACGATTTATGTTCACGCTAGGGTTATGCTTGTAAGTGACCACTAGACCTTGTATATAAGTTACTTTTTATGATTATTTATTTCATTTTGATTGTTTATTATTGTCTATTTTTGAATGGGGTTTCAATAGAGAACTAGTTTGGAACCACTTGTGATTTTTAAAATCATTTGTTTATTATTGTTGATTAAAATAGTGTTTATGTTTGAAACCACGAAACACAATGGATAAATCGAAAATCATTTGTTTATTATTATTGATTAAAATAGTTTTGATGTTTGGAATCATAGTAACACAATGGACCAGACAACATGGATATTTTGATCCACTTTACAGACCAACGAACGAACCAAGTGAGATATGCAATGTTAATCCTGATAAGTTTGAAATGTTCAATGCATATGACTGTGTGAACAACATTGCTAATGATTTAGACTTGTCACTATGTCACCCCTTTATTTTGTGGTTTTGTTCTACTGCTAGTAATAAAATTTTTCCTCTTAAGACTGATCATGATGTGCTAAAAATGTTTGTTGAGAATCAAAATTCAGTTCATATATATGTTAGTAAAACAAAGAATGAAAGAAAAGGTGTTAATTTCAGGTTGAAAGGAAGAAGATGAAAATATTTTAGACATAAATTTATTAAAAATCATGTAGTGGAATGGACGACAAATGAGATGGGACATGGGGTGAGGGAGGGTTCACATGGGGAGGTGGAGGGGGCAGAGATCGCAAGGGAGGGTGGTTTTGGAGGTCTAGCACAAATTATTCATTCAAATAATTTTTTTTTTGCTAGCTTAGCAATTAACTATTTAATTAATTACCCTATCGGTTCACCGTAACTCATGCCTGGAAATCTCGGTCCCCATAACGTTAAAACATTAATATAGTCACATTTTGTCACTGATCAACCATATAGTCTAATTAGCACTTTGTTAAATTCTCAGCTCCTTTAACAAAAGGAGCTAAAAGTAGAAAAAAATAAAAACCCGTTAATAGTGTACACAAAGATAACTAGAATGACAAGTACAGAATAAGAATTTTTTTTTTTTTTTAAAAAAGAAGACAAAATTCATTTGTAAAACCATATGATTACATTGCCATTGATATGAACTCCTTCAGAGTTTAATCCATCAAAATCCCACATTCCCACCACAAAACAACTAGTCCTGCTTATTGCGAGCAGCCCTTGCACGATGTCTCAGTTCAGCTCTTTTCCACCTAACAATCAAGTAACATAAGGAGAAAAGTGTATTGATCTGCAAATAGAGAAAGATACTTCAAGTCAATATTCGATGTAAAAATAATACTAGCACTGAAAAGGTTATGTAAAAGAAAATACTAACCAAGATTATCATAGAAATGACAAGAAGAGGTCCAGACCAAAGAACTGACATAAATAGTCCACTCGGATCAAAGTAGTTCTGACTAGAGAAACTTTTCCAGTTTTTTCCCAAAAATCTGTTCAGACTCTCAGCAAGATATACACCAGCCACTGCAGCAAAACAATTTGTAGGTAAGACAAGCTTCAAGAATTGTTTAATGAAGAGATAAAACAACAACCAAGCCTTTTCCCACTAAAGAGATTGAATAACAAGCCTTGTTATAACCCACCAAGGGTCCTAAAACATTGCTACTAACTTTCCAGCACATTGACCTTGAATGTATTGAGCTTGAATATTCAATTTAATGGATTAAAAAGGTACTTCATATCACCACCAAATCAGTGGCTAAGACAATCCATCATCAAATTTCTCATTAAAAAAGAAATCTTGACATTAATGAAATGGATAAATTTGCAATCATGTGAGCTCTTCAGTAAAGTATATGTGGTTCAAAGGTGCTAATATGACTGGATTTTGACAATTTTAGGTTTTGTTTGCAATTATAAATACATGACAAGAAAAACATTTTATAAAGATGAAGCCCAAAGATAAACAGAATATAGGATAGCATTCCTCTCAATTTCACATAATTTTTGCTTGGCATTTCACCCAGGCCAGAAAACAAAGGCAAGGCTCTAACTTTATTATCATGAAGGATTGAAAATATGTAACAAATTCAAAACAGGAATAAAGCTAGTGGCATCAAAAGCAATAGAGCAGTTTTAAATAAGCCTATATAGTTGATTAAAAAATTCATTCAATAAAATAAATATGGAATGCCACATACATGTGAAAAGGAACAAGAACATTTGAAAGTTCGTCTTCTTCCTAGAGATGATAGTTACAAGCAGCAACACAACATGGAATCCTAGTAATCCCATTAGCCAAGGTTCCTGAAACAGAGTGGAAATAAAAATTAGTAAATCAAAATGGTGTCAATCGTAATAAAGTTCAGAAAAAGAAAAATGATAAAGACTGAACAATCTGAGAACAGAAAACACTGAATGTCATGTTTCAAAAACAGTATTTTCTATCCACATCTTATATGCATCGTACACTAAATAGTAGAGTGTATAGATTGGAAATCTCATGATATTGCTGCCAATAACAAACATGAATAGTCTTCCATTGATCCTTTTCCATTAAATTAACAAGTCATCATATTGTTTATAACCTTTGATAGCATTATTCAAATTATTCAACCACCACCATCATGTAAAATTAGTGAATTAGACAGCGATACCAGACCACCACAACAACCATAATAAAGCAGAGAAATTTTTCACTTTTGATTTGAAATTCGTGTTCATATGAAAAATCCTTGGATCTTCTGATCATGCTTTCAAAAGACTTCCATCGACACAGTAGATCTTTCTTTTAATTCAGATTTTGGTAGGAAATAAACAATGAATAAATGAATTGGTTTGATTCAACCTAACGTGCACAGACAAATTGAAAAATAACAAAATTGATGGCACTCTAACATACAGAATCTAGTGTAACACCAACAATGGATTGAAAATCCAACACATATAGGTTGATGGGAAGTGTTAATAAATGGTGGCTCGTTGCTTGATGAAAGGAACCATCAAGCTCTGGACTTGGGTGGAACAGAACCTACAAGATAATCCTCCTAGTTGTAAAAGGAAACTCACACCCCAATATTGCAATGAAGGTCCTACAACCTCTTAAAATGCAGAATATAATAATCAGATGTAGTAACTAAACCAGCATACACGAGTTTATAAGTGCTTATGATTCAATGCATTATGATAATCATGTTGTCAATCATAAATTAAAAACCCACAAATCCACCATTCACAGCCCATCAACAAAGAACAGAAACATAGAACTTGAATTGAAAATCCACAAATCCACGAAGAACAGAGATGAAGAAAACCAAAATTGGAGGGCTACCTTCCAGTCAATGGCATAGAAAAAACCAATAAAGTTATCGTAAGCGGGGCGGAAGCCAGCACGAAGATCCGAAGAGAGCTTCTGAACAAGATCAGCCATAAGGTCCATGTGCTCCTCCATAGCAGATTTCAGCTCCTCCATTGTAACAGAGAAACCCCACAGAAATTTTCGTGTAACAAAATGTACTAGATTCAACTACCTGCTGGCAATGTTATGAAAACAGACCCAGTCAAGGCACTGAGTTAATGAGTGAGTGGTCGAACCAAAGGATCACTAAGGGAACCGATTGACCCAGAATATATTAAAAAAAATATATAGCTACATAATTTGATCAATCCATACTCTAAATTTAAAATCATATTGTGATGATAAAGTAGCTAGTATACCAAATAAGAAATAAAGTTCATAACAGCACAAGTCCATAACTACTAACTTAACTTCTAAATTCCAAACATTAACAATCAAGGAAATGGAACAATTAACAACATACTAACTGCAAACATGAAGAATCAAAATTATAACTTTCTTTGAGAGAAAAATAAAATAAAATGGATCCAGCTAATTACGAAATTCAAGCAGAAGCAGGAAACAAAATGGGTCTATAAAAATATAAGTGCATTTCAATTATGAGCACTATACGGGATAAGCCGAAGCCAATTCGTAAGAAAACAAGATATAAGTCAGTAATAAAAATCCTCCCCTTAAATTAAAATACAGAGAAGAACAAAGCATAACATCTGCTTGTGGTCAAATTCAAGCAGGAAACAAGATCAGTACCAAATTGTTTGTTGTTACCGGCGAGATTCAGATCTAGGGCTCGCGCTTCTGTTGTGAATTGAATTAACGAACAAGGATGAAAGGAAATGTGAAGAAGCCAGAAAGAAGTGAAACACGCAAGGTCTCAGCCAAGTGCAAGAAAAACACCAAAAGCGTACCCTTTGGGGGCCCTACGACGTCGTTTTTAATTCAGTATTTTTCAAAATTAAGTCTCATATGTAAATAAAATAAAATAAAATCATATATTTATATTGTATGTGAACCTGAAAAAATTTAGCCAAAACATAACAATAAGAATAAGAGAGCCAGTAAAACTGTGCCTTGATGATTTATTGGTCATGAATTCAAATTCAAAAATGATCTCTTTATATATATATATATATATATGAACAAAATTACATATAATATTCTTCTATCTTACTAAACAATGTGATACATAATTTTTTATAACAATAAGAATAAAAAATTTAGCATATAAAAAGTAAAAATAAAATTAAAAAAATATCACATTCGCATTATAGATATAGTTTGTTAGATATACATTAGAATATGTAATCTTACTATTTGAATTATTTTTATTTTAGTATATATAATATTCTTCTATCTTACTAAACAATGTGATACAT
>PYAF01004373.1:173822-189606 GCA_007407185.1 Glycine tomentella | reverse complement strand
AAAAATTTAGCATATAAAAAGTAAAAATAAAATTAAAAAATATCACATTCGCATTATAGATATAATTTGTTAGATATACATTAGAATATGTAATCTTACTATTTGAATTATTTTTATTTTATATGTTACTTAAATTTCGTCATAATTAATTTTAATTTAATAATATGCATGGATGCATATGAAAGTTCACCATTCACATGTTCAATAGGTGTAAGTATATTATTAAATTTATAAAATATAATAAATACATTGTATTTCACAAATATTATATTTAATAATTATACTATGTTTATTCTATATTGTATTTAAAAAATATAATAAATCTGTAATATATATATATATATATATAAATAATACAATAAATAAAGTCATTTACTAATTATATACATACATTAAATACTTTCGTATTATAAATTAAAATTCTCATTCATAAAAATAATACTATTTATATACCTATTCTTTTTTTTTATTATTATTACTAGAAGTTAGGTATCTATTACTAATTATATAAATACTACATCAATAACATTATATATACATACATAAATATTTTCATATCATAAATTAAAATTCTCATTCGTAAAAATAATATTATTCATATATCTATTATATTTTCTCTACTAAACTAAGGTATTTCAAGAACTAAACGTCATAAAAGTTAAGGTAAGTAATTATTTTTGTTTCCGCTTATGTAAAGCGCTGACAAATTTATTTTCAAAAGATAAAAATTTAAATTTTTATCATTGAAAGTGAAAAAATGTGACAAATTCATCCCCGTTAACTTTCCTTATTACCATTAATTGAATAAGCATACATGATACATTTAAGAACGAATTTGTCATCTCTCTACCCAAAATATAATTTAATCTTCATATTCTCACTTTTTTAATCATTGCAAACATAAAATTATAATAAACACTTAAAAATTAGGAAAGCTAGCATAAGTTAAAACAAACATAATAATAATAAATATAATATTGATTAATAAGCATAATTTGTTTAATGCTATAAAATATCTATTATAACAACAATAGATGATGACAAAATCAAGTTGAGTCTAATTTTTTGTAAGAATTAACTTAATATTTGTACATTTTTGTTTGAGTCTCGTATTTTGGATAAGGTACTATCACATTAGAAATTTCAAAACAAAAATATGAGATAATACCTTACCTAAAATATGAAATTCAAACAAATTAAAACGCATCCCACTAAATTAATCCTTACACAAAAATGAGATTCAACTTGATTTTATCATTATATGTTATTACAATAGAAATTTTAGAGTAATAAATAATTTATGCTTATTAATCAATATTATATTTATTTTAACTTATACTTGTTTTCCTAATTTTTAAATGTTTATTATAATTTTATGTTTGTAATTATTAAAAAAATGAGAAAATGAAGATTAAATTATATTTTGGATAGAGAGTTGACAAATTCGTCCATGAAGTTGACAAATTCATTTCCTGAATGTGTCACTTATGCTCTTTCAATTAACGTAACGAACTAAAATTAACAAAGGGATAAATTTATCGCATTTTTTTCATTTTTAGGGATAAAAATTTGAATTTTTATATTTTAAAAATGGATTTATCAGTATTCTATATATTTAAGGATGAAATTAAAATGATTATTTATCCTAAAAGTTAAAGACTAACGGTTGGAAATCAAATTTTTATTAACATGAATTCAACTATCTACTAATATACTAGATCGTGTTAATATGCCCATTATCTTTCTCATATAATTGTATGTTTTTTTTTACAATAAGTTTAAAAAATGCAAAGTTAAATAAAATCAACATTCTATCTCAATTTAATAGAGATACGTCAGTGTACCATGTGAAAGCCACTATGACTTCTTTTAAGAGCCAAATCAACAAAAACGTTATTATCATGTAACAGCAATTAGCTTGTAAATTGAAATGAACGATGAACTGTTGTTCAAGATTATTTTTTCAAACAAGTTTCGATCACAAAAATAACTTGGCTATAAAAAATTATTTATATAACAATTTGTACGACAATATTTTTGTGTGTTTATTTCTCTTTTACACCTTATTTATTACATTTTATAATAATAGAAACACAAAAATCAATGTTATGCAAACTGTTAAAAACATCTTGTTAAAGTAAAAAAAAAAAAAAAAAACTGTTATATAAATTATTGTACATATTACATATATTACATAGCATAAAAAGGCTTGAACAAACGTTTTTCAGTTTCCTACATTTTCAATGTGTGTACCACTTCCACACATTCCATTGCAAAATAATTGGCTTGCATATCTTTTGCTTTGATCCAAAATTTGAGTCAATCCTTCTCCCACCTTCAAAACCAGTGTTGGTAAACGTATATAACCAAAATCAACATTATTAAATACTCCTTAAGCAAAATTACAAGAGAAAAACTGTAAAAATGTGTATTAAATAACATGGAGTTTTATTTTGATACATGGTTAATGTAGAGATTTTTAGACTATCAACTAATAAAAAATATCTTAATTATAACTTTTAAAATAATTAATACTAAAAGCAACAATGTTATTATATTGTACATATAGTGTAAATAAGCAAAATTATTCATGAATCAATGCATTTGAATTTGACTTTAAATGCTTGATCAAATTTATTTATTTAATTAAATAAGCAAACTCAAATTTGATATTAGTCTCAATTATTTGAATGAATTAAACTCAAGCTCTACAAGTTTGACAATAATAGCTAATGTCTAGTGAATAGCTTGTTTATATATATGAATCAAGCTTTAGTCATTTTTTCTTACATGCTAAACTTAAATTTGTAGTGTTCCACTCAATTTGGTTCATCTCATTTTAATTAAATATATGAAAAAATTATTGCTTGAAAATAGTAGGAGATTCATGATGACGGTTTAGGGCGTGTTTGGATGTTAGCTTCTCTAGAAGTACTTCTAGAAGAAAAAAATAAGAGCAAAAAGATGAAATGAGCTTCTCCACAAGTAAAAATAAGTTCTCCATTAGCTAATTTGTAGATGTCATCTCATCTTTTAGGGAAGCTGCATTGGTGAGCTTCTACAAATTAACTAATGGAGAGCTTATTTTTACTTATGGAGAAGCTCATCTCATCTTTTTGCTCTTATTTTCTTCTTCTAGAAGTGTTTCTAGATAAACTTACCCAAACAGACCCTAAGAGTATTGCAACTCATCAAATGTATCGTTTTCATAATAATTTACTCTTATGTTCTGTTTAAACTTGAAGACTTGAGTGAAAGAAATTATCCAAAAATTTTGTCACACTCACATGAAAATACCTCTTTATAAATGCATCAAACATTTTCAACCAAAGCCCATCGCAACCTCCCTTTGTTCTTCTTCCTTTCTTCGTTGGCTCGTTCAAAGGACGTACTGCACGGTGTCAACAGAGACACAGAAAACGATGTCCATTATTGATAGCAACATAAATTGACTCCTCCATGAAATAATATTTATAATGTGCAAGAAAATTATTTATACACAACGCCGAAGAAAATATTACATAATTACAATATATTTTTAAAATATGAAAATAATTTTTAATCTATAAATAATCACAGTATTAATTGAATAAATGGATCAATAATAACAAAAGTCATTTACATAAAAATCCCTCCCCATACCGTGCTTGCATTTTTCATTGCACGTGACTTTTCCTGTGCATGCATCAAAACCTGAATTTCAATTCTAAAAAAGTCAAATATTTAATTAGTAAACCCTGAATCTTGACTCTTATTCCATGAGTATTTCACCCTATAGATATAGAATATTAAAAAAAATATTTTTTTATCTTCATTTGATAATAATTTTGATGTATCTATTTACATCAATTTACAAAGTATCATATATAACCTATTTTATCTTCACCAAAAAATAATATAGCCTATTTTATATTATTATCTAAATGCCACATCCCAAATTTAACCTCTATATAACCTTTACAAAGTAAAGAAAGTTCTTGAAAAAATTAAAGAAAAAAATATCTTCTAGTTCTAGTTACTGTAAGGAATATTACCTGCAACTTTGTGGTACGCTCCAAGTAAGGTTTGACTGTTTCTTCTCAATTTCAGACAATGCCATATACTTCTTCCAATCCTCAAGCAAAATTTAAGATCATTAACTTTGTTGTCTATGCCAACACAACAATTGGCACGCATTGTTGAGACCTTGTTGAAGTCCTTGCTAGCCTCACAAAACCCTCCAAAATAGCTAGTGCTAAGGAACCTAATCTTCAGCTTCATTTGGGAAATTAAAGGGTTCAATTTAATCTTGTTGAACACAGCCTGCTCACCAAACCCTGGGTACTCTTTGCTAGAGTTGAACCAGAACTTGTTAAGCCAAATAGTTCTGTTATTCGATTTAATATATTTAAACCCTCCATTTGGATAGTTGTTTATGTCAGAGGAATTGCCACTGAAAGCATCACAAGCTATTTGGAAATCTGCATCTTCGTAAAATTGTTTGAAGGGATCTCTAAGCCACATTATATCGGTATCCTACAAAGGAAAACAAAACAAAAACAAAAAAACCCTTTAACTCGTTGTATTGTGTGGTTGAGTGTGTGCATTGTAAAGATCTTAAAAAGCTTTTTTTTTTTTTTTTTTTGCAAAACAAATACATGTATAATTGTGTATATATATATACCGTGAACACAAAGTTATATCCCATCTCAAGGACAGAAGTAAGGAATTCAGTTCTTCTCCACATCATGTGTAGGTATGTTGGGGACATGAAAAATACTTCACCGGTGAAATTGGAACCTTTAGTTTCAACTTGGTAACAATGCTTGTGCATAGCAAGGCAATAAGCATTTGTCTTTTGGTCCCAAGTTATTACCACCAAGTGATTCAAAAGCCATTGTGTCTCATTCCCTAGGCGAAAACTCTCAAGAAAGAGGTCAAATATGGAACCTGGCATTGCCCATGCATCGTTTAAAGTTGTGATTATCACTGTCTTATTATCCTTCATAGACGCGGTTCTGAGAACACTCTCTAGCTTTGATTCATAACCAGCCTAAGATGCATAAAGCCAAGATTACATCAAACACTTGGTAACCCAATTAAGTTCACATTTTACAGAATAAATTTTCATAAGACAAGTGAAAAGATAAGCTCAACAACTAGTCTAACATATGCTTGCCAAAAAGATAAAATAATCCAATCCCTTCATTATTCATCATGGCATCCACCAAAGAATAATATCTCCAAAGGGAAACTGCATCCCTTTATTGCTTTCCCACTTATGCATCAATAATCAAACAATTAATGCATCAATAATATCAGAAATTAAAGGGAAGTAAAATTATAATTTAGCCAATTAAATAACATAATTAACTAAGGTACGTTTTCCACTATAAGAAAAACCTAAGTTACATTTACTCTCATATAAATGCTAATAATTCAAAAAGCTTAAATGCAATGGAGAATTAAACATATACTTATAATCGATCAAGTAGAGAAATTTGTTGTCGCGATCTTAAATCACGAAACCAGAAGTAATGTCAATGGTTGAAGTTTGTGCATGTTTGTTAATTAATAAATGATTTTCTTCAATGTGTTATTTCGGATTGATTAGCAGTCCCACGTGGGATGAATTTCTTTCTTGAGTATCTTGAAAGCTTATATAAGAAAACTAGCTTAAGGCTTTAAATCTATCCCATTTATCTTATATAGCTTCATTGTTTTCCTAGAAAAAAATTCGAAGAAAAAAATATAGTTTTTCCTTTGAGGTCTTTTTAGTGTTTGTTATATATCTTTAAAAGAGATTGTTAATATATATATATATATATATATATATATATATATATTCTCATTGTATTTTAAAGAGAGGTCTTGTAATCTCTTTCAGTTAGTGAAAATCTCTTTTATTCTTATAACAATATGCGGTTTTCCCTCATTGAGAGTTTTCCACGCTGATACTCAAATACCCAATAATGGTATTAGAGCTCACTTAGTCAATATAGTCAATATTTTGGTGTATAGTATTGTTTCAGTATACAGTGCTATCCACGGTGTGGATATTGTTCACGATTACCCTGCACATGTACAGATTAACTTTTCTTATTTGGTGGCGTCCAGCTTAACTTGTTCTAATATTATATATACAGTTGAAAAATTATTTGGTGGTAAATAAATTAAAGGAAGGTGGAAGCTAAGGCATTAGTATAGGAATGGTAAAGGATAGGGAATTAGGAATGGCAACGAGTATAGGGTTTATTTTGTTAAGTTTTTTAAAAGTATTTTTAAAAGAAAAAAATAAGAAAAAAAAGTGAGATGAATTTTTTCATAATTAAAAATAAGTTCTTCGTTAACTAATTTTTAGAAGTTCACCAATATAACTTTTCTAAAAGATAAGATAATATTTACAAATAAACTAATAAAAAACTCATTTTAATTTATGAAAAAACTCATTTCACTTGTTATGGACTCGTTTCAATTATATGGGTATTTATATTATCCTATCCATTGAGTATTTTCTTATGGGTACTCAAAAAATTTAGGTAGAATTGTTATCACTAAAAATAATGATAAAAATAATTAATTTCATTCTTGACTTTTCAATTAAGTGACCACTTCTGATTTCCTTAGGACTGTAATAAGACTTGCTTAACTGTCTTTTCAACTAACTACGGACTACGAGAGTTTACTTAATTTGTAGAATTTTTTAAAACTATCTTAATTATCTGATTGTGACCTGCTTTCCAAAACGAAAACAAGATAACTAAAAGGTTTGATCATAAAGATTTGACTTTTTAATCAAGTTTTCACTAAAAAATTTCCTTTGCAAGGGGATGAGGATCCACAATTGTCATGAAGGAATAATATATATATATATATATATATACTAGTAACACATTTTTTAATTTTGTTCTTATAAATAAGACAAAAGGTATTTTATTGAAAATTATAAAAATATCATTTCATTTTTTATTTGGTTCCTTACTTTTAAGAATTTACCAACCAAAAAAATAAACTATTCTTTCAAAAGAAAGATTGTTTTTTATGCAATCCAGTTTTCTATAAACCGAAATCATATTAATTATATAAAATATATCTTTTTATTCATTTTCTTATTTTAAAGTTTTTTTTGAAAAATAGACTAGGTTAAATTCATAAAAACAATATAATGTTTTTATAATAATTAAAAAAGTGTACCATTAAATGACAAAGATTATGCACACGTTAAAATTCGATAATCTATTATCAATATTTAAGAAAAATAAACTTGCTTTGGGCAACGAGTATAATCCTATAGTATTTGGAATTAGACTTGAATCTTTTAAGAAAGATTGTAGGTTCAAATATTATGGATAAAATAAAAAACGTGACTAAAATAAGAAATATCATAATTTTTATATACCAAGGTAACTTAAAAAATGCCGATAACAAGGGAAAAAAAACAAAAAGAATGAAACAGTGAGCGATCCACTCACCAAACAAATATAATAAATCAATTACGTAGGAGAAGATTAAGTATATATAGCTAAAGAGACTAATTAATATTCACAATCAATATATGAAATTATGAATCATGTTAAACGACACTTACATTTAGTATCCGTTTAACTGTCTCTTAAACAAAATTACCTAAATAAATGTATGGGGAAAAAATAGCATATCAACGTAACTGCATAAGCATTAAAAAGCATGGTTCTTTAGTTCAAGTATATGGCATGGACAATAATCCAAATTGACCCAGAAGACCAAAAAGCTTGATCAACCCAAACCAGAAGGCAAGCTTTAACAGCAAGAGCATAACAATAAACATCAAAACCCAAAATTAAAAAATTCAACTTTTTAGTTAGTTTGCAAGAAAAATAAGCATGCATCAAATTAAGGCCAAAACTCCAAAATTCACTCCTTTCATTCTCCTCTATCTTCACCACCAATAACTCCAATTGCAAAAGGCAACTTGGCACACACTCACGAATGAATATATATATATATATATATATATATATAGAGAGAGAGAGAGAGAGAGAGAGAGAGAGACTCACCTTTATTGACTGAGCACTGAAGTAATGTGAGAAGGTATGAAATTCAATGGAAGAGGCAGAGTTAGAGAGAAACATCCACAACACAGCAAGCCCTGCAATGAACATGGTTACTTGCATCACCCTTCTCACCAAAAGCTGGTGGCTACCGAAACTCCATGCCTTGATGCCACCGTCGCCGCTGCCACCGCCATTCTCCACCGCATAGGTTTTCTTCTTCATTGTTTAAAGAGCTCAATTGGGGATGCAAAAAATGGTCTCTCTGACTATTCTTAAAGAACGTTGCTTCTACTTTGTTTTCTTCAACAAAATAGCAACTATAGTAGCACTTTTTAAGATACGTTATTGTTTGATTGCATTCACAATAATCAACTCTTCATTTATTACTTTTTGTATATCTTTCAAGTATATATTATAAATCAACCTTTTTATGAAGGTAAACTAATACAATTTATATTATTTCACACATACCATTAATTGTTGTGTCTTGCATAATAATAAAAGAAATCTTCAACATATATAAAACTTTCTTTGTGATTAATGCTACTTGTTTTTATATTAAATAAGTCAGTTATTTACTCAGGAAAGAAATAAGTCGGTTATTTGTTTAATCTTTTATATAATAAAAGAAGGAAATTTGAACACACTTATTTTTCCATCCAAGTTAGAAACACTTTATGTACATTTTTTTTAGTTATTCTAATTTTTTTAACAACATAGTTCAATATTATTAGAGTGTGTTTATAACATTACTCGGCTTGTATGAATTTAACGTAAGATGTGAATCTCAATTAAGATTGCCTTAAAAAATGAATACTCGAGTTTGGTTTAAATGCAAGGACATCGTGGACGTGAGAATTTGCCTGTTGGTGAAGTTGAATACTCGATTTTCTTCCACCAAAAAATAAAAGCAACGATGACATTGTTGGCATTGGGATGACTCTAATAGAACTTGCAAGCATCCGTGTCCATGACGAATTTAGATGACCATCTAATGTATAATTAACAAAATAGAATTACAAGCTCTTTATAGATAAAAAAAAAAAACAATGTTATCAATCGATTACTGATAATTGTTATGTATACGTAAATTTTACATGTAAATCACATAGCAATTATCTTTTTTTCTTCCTTTATTTAACGCTTCTTTTGTGATTAAAAAGTAGAAAATCTTTTGAACTTTTATCCAGTAGATGCTAAAATTAGTTGATTTATAGTTTGGTTGTATTTATTTTGTAGAAATAATACAGTAGAGACATGGAAGATGGATTCATAATTTGGAGTAGTGTGCTAAGCGCACGGTCACTTAAGCCAGCTGGATTTTGGATGCAGCCTTAGCGCGCACATGCAGGCTTAGCGCGGCCAATGTCGAAAAGCATGACTGTGAAGCGTTTTGAAGAATAAAAAAAGGGGAGCACTTGCGAAAGAGAGAGACATAAGAACAAAAGTTAGGGCACAAAGAAAAGGAAAAAATCCACTCACTTGGAGCTTCCTTCCCACCATTTTCCTCTATTTTCTTTCATTCTCTTCCATTCCTCTTGTTTTTTTTTGTATTTGTAAGTCTCTCGTGACAATGAGAGGCTAAATCACTCATTGTTGGGACCTCAATAACCAAACACTCTTGATGCAATGATTCTCACTATCTATTTAATGTTATTTTGATATTATTGTTCCTTTTCTGAGTTTATTGTCATGTTTGTGGTGTGATCATTCATGCATATGCAATGTTATAGGGTTTATGCATTGGAAAATGTTTACATCCTAAGAACTTGAAAAGAATATCTAGGTAATACATATCTAGGGATAGAATGGTATTATTTAGCCTAAGTGTGCATTTTTACTCTTAATGCAACTTATTTGATGTAGTTCTTAAGTGATTAGGAGTGAAATTAGGTAATTTAGGCTCTTTCACATGAGAGATCATGGTTAGGATATGTTAGCATATGAAGGTAATACTTGAAATAATGTTAAATGTTGCAAATCTCAAACATTGTATTAAGAGTAGTACATATTTTGTATTCTGCATCAACCAACAACTCACCCCCCAAGTATTTGTGTTTTATCTCTTTAACGTGTTACGCTTAATTATCTTTATTTATGTTAAATTTTATGTTTTCACATTAGCATTAGACAAATATCGAATTTAATTCATTGTCCGTTTAAAATTAGAAATATACAAATTTCGAGTACAATCAAAGTCCATGTAGACTCGACATTCGAACTTACCATTTTATTACTACTTGGATGAATTAGTGCACTTGCCAAGGAGTTAACAATTACTTAATCTCAAATAGATTCATATTAACCAACTCTAATCTAATTTCACTTCAATCATAAAAAACAACTCACAACCATGAAAAATGAATTCACAGATGAAGAAGAGAGGAAAGATGCATACAAAATTTAAAATTTAGTTCAAACCTTAATCACATTCACTGGAACCCTTGAATTGATTAAAGCCTTTAGCCCTCCATGGACATCGACATTGAAGAAGGATTTAAGAAGAAAACTTAGAAGGAGAGAAAACTTGAAGAATGAATATATAGATAAATTTATATTTTCAAAGGGTGTTCTAGCTATCTCCATTACATGACTCCTTATTTATATATACTAGTAGTGGAGAGAAAATCCTAATTAAATATCTTAATGAAATCCTAGTAAACTTTTAAACAAATCTTAATAAAATCCTAAGATATAATAAGGTAAAATCTTAAAATCCTAATGAGATAAAGTAGCTTCAAATCCCCAATTCTGAGAACTTGAACAAACTTTTCTCCGTCCCCTTCATTTTAATGTGTGAATCGCTTCTATTCTACATATTTCTTTTATGTTGTGTTAGAGTTTTAAGCGCACAATTATAAACCAAAAATTAAGCATAAATCGAAAATTAAGCGGAAGCAGAAATTAAAAGATAAAGGAGAAAAAAAACACACAAGTGTATTTTACTTGGTTCAGTAACTAGGAGAAACTCCTTGTTACTTACATCCAAGGACAAAGAACCTGTCGAACTTTATTATCTCTACGGTACCAAGAACAGTTACAAGAGTACGCCTCTCAAGCTATACATGACCAGATATCAAACCCGTGAACCAAAGTCTCAAGAAATACAAGGAAGAAATGTACAAAGAAGATATACAGGAAATAGAAATAACCCACAACAACAATGTTTAACCAAAACACAATAACCTTCTTTAGACTTCCTTATCCTTTGTTACACAAGCACAGAAACAATGCGAGAAGAAGAAGATGAAAAAGACATAATTCCACCTGCAACACAATACACAGTAACAATCGAGACCTACACAGTCATCAACACTCTCTGTTTAACAAACCAAGCCAAGGTATCAACAAGAAACAGGGAACCCTAGCAGAGCTAAGTCTTGGAACCAGAACAGAGAAAGAAAGCAAAACGGGAAAGTGAAAAGGCAAACCAGTGTTATTAAAACCGGATCGGTCATTGACCTGGTCGAGGTAGTGGATCAATGGTCCAACCGGTGGGTTAGTAATTGGCCCGGTTTGGCTCGGTCTGTATTAAATATTTTACAATTATAATATTGTATATAAGTTTATAACTAATATTATTTGATTAAAAAAATTATACTAAAAAATTTAAAATAACAATTGAATCATTAAAGTTAATAATACAAGTAAAGTGTATTAATAAAAAAGGAGTGTAAATAGTAACTACTTAAATTAAAATAAAAGTCCAGCTTTTAATATAAAAAAATGGGCCATAAGGAGTACAACAAGAAATAAAAGGGGTGTAGGAAGTAAATCGTGTATGGACCTCGGCCCAAATTCGAAAAAACCTAATGCTTATGTATATAAGCTCTCCTCTTCCGTGAGCTTCGTTTTCTTCCGTTTATGGCTGCGCAGCGCCCTTCCGCTTCAATGAAACACCTTCCTCGCTTTAAGCTTCGTTTTCTTGCGTTTATGGCTTCGTTTTCTTCCACTTCTTTTTCTGGTGATATTTCCTTTGCTCTTTCGCCTCATCCGCTTCAGTGCTTCCTCTCTTCCGCTTCCGCTTCCTCTTCCTCTCGCTCTCTTCCTCTTCCTCGCAGTGCGGCGGTGCAGAACCTAGTCCGGTTTTTAAAAATCGACCAAGTCGCCGGGTTTCATCAAAACCGGCTGAGTTTGACCGGGTCATCCTGGGTCACTGGCGTGAACGATCCGATAGCGCATTTGGCCCGGAGCTACCAGCAGTTCCCGGTCCAATCGGTCCGACCGGTCAGTCCGAACCGGTTTTAATAAATAACACTGAGACAAACACACACACGGTGAGAAGCTTCCATATAGAGAGAATAATAGAAAACCAAAAGGTCACAAAATGGAAAAAGAGCTCACTGATTTCAGTGCAGTAAAAACATAGCTTATATACACCGGCAGATCCATGTTCAAGTGAGGGTGGGCTAATGCACCCCCTCATTTTAATAAAACCACTAATATTTGTCCAAAAATATTATATTTTGTACCTCTTAATTTTATATTTTGCACCCCTTAATTTTATATATTTGAACTTTCATATGTAAAAGTAAATAAATGCACCATCTTATTTTAATAAAGTGCACATATTTATCATAAAATTTAATATTTTGTACCTTTTATCTTCGTGTTTGAATCCAACTATCTTATATGATAATGATAATTATTAATTTTTTAATTTTTAAATAAATTGTCCCCACTAACTCAGGGTCCTAGATCCGTCATATGCTAGGTTAAAAACAAAAGGCAGAGCATCACTTAAAGCCACGTGTTGCAAAGAATTAGTTTGGCAACGTGATTTTTTTGTCATCTGAAATTTGAGTGAATCATACTCCAACCTTCAAAATCAATCGAAAAACGTTATCAAATCAACATAAAATATACTCGTTTAGCAAAATTTAAAAAACATGATAAAAACATATTATGTAAATTAACAGATGAAGCGATCTCGCCTTTTCATAGAAAAATCAAATACAAATTTACACAATACAAAAAAAAAAAAGCAAAGACTATGCTACTTATAACAAACAATTGAACGTAAAAACTAAGATTGTTTTGAGAAAACAATATAATTTTTTTTTTTTGGAAGGCAAATATAATATGTATTAATATATATAGGAAAATATATATACATAGGATCTGTACAAGGAGTACAGATATGAGCAAAACAAACCTTTCAGGTGCTATAACTATGAAGCACTATCTAACACAGAAAAAACGTAAATGGTATGTACTAGCTAATTTATTAAATGTCATCTTTTTTATTTCTTACCTAAAGAGTATTGATTATTTGTACAAGCAATTATTGTTTATACCATTTTCTGTATGCAATTTTACAAAATAAGAGATAAAGTAAAAATAAAGTGATACTTTAATAATTATTAGTAAAATTAAAAATAAAATAAAACACAAAACATTTTCAAAAGAATCATATAATTGCAGACAATTTAACATACCTCTTTATACATGCCTCAAACAGTCACAGCCAAAGCCCTTCATAACCTCCCTTTAATTATTATGATTCCTTTATTTGGCACGTTCAAAGGAAGTCATGAATGATGTCAACAATATGTGGAACATTATATAAACAGATATAAAGAATAATTCATCCCATTATATATATTTTTGTATGAGAATTACCACTTATAAATTCATAGATCAAATTCAAATTCATGATCCATATATAAAAGTCGACTCAGAAGAAAATATTACATAATCATAATATATTTTTAAATATTTATATAATTTTGACTCTATAAAATCGTTGTATTTATTGAATAAATGAAACAATAATTATAACCTGCAAAGTTGTGGTACACTCCAAGAAGGATGTGACTGTTTTTTCTCATTTCCAGACAATGCCATGTACTTCTTCCAATCCTCAAGCTAAATTTTAAGATCATTGACTTTGTTTTCTATACCAACACAACAATTGGCATGCATTGTTGAGACCTTGTTGAAGTCCTCTGCACGCTCACAAAACCCTCCAAAATAACTAGTGCAAAGGAGCCTCATCTTCAGCTTCATTCTGGAAACTAACGGCTGCATTTTGATATTGTTGAGCACAGACTGCTCATGCAACCCAGGTAAACATTCCTAGACTTGAACCAGAACTTATAGAACCAAATAGTTAGGTTATTTGATTTTTCACATACTTAAACCCTCCATTTGGAAAGTTGTTTATGTCAGAGGAATTGCCATTGAAAACATCACAAGCTTTGGAAATCTGTATCCTTGTAAAATATTTTGAAGGGATCTCTAAGCCACATTATATCAGTATCCTACAAAGAAAAACAACTTTTAATCCAAAGCCTTCTTGGGATAAACATGAATAGTCAGGAGGAGAAGAAAATAAAAAGAAAAAAAAAAATGAAACAAGGTAAGATAATTTAACTTCTTCACTAAACTGACTTTATCTTATGAGATAGCTAATTTTAGCTTATAGGAGAAATTTATTTCTATTTTCTCCTTCTATTAATGGAAAAGATTATCCAAACATGAGCTCTTTGTGCTTGTCATGTGTGTATGGGTTTAAATTAGGGTGACATTGTGGACAATTGCGTAAAAATACTGTGGTAATTACGAACGTGATGTAATTGCGAAGTATCAAATTATCTTGACGTTAGAGTCATAATTGTACTTATGGACTGCTATTTAAAACCATGTGTGTGCATTATAAAGACCTTAAGAAGCTTTTTTGCAAAACAAAGAAAAGTATATACCGTGAACAAAGTTGTATCCCATCTCAAGGACAGAACCAAGGAATTCAGTTCTTCTCCACATCATGCGTAGGTAGTTTGGGGCCATGAAAAATACTTCACCGGTGACATTGCCACCTTTAGTTCCAAGTTGGTAAAAATGCTTGTACATAGCAAGGCAACGATCATATGTCTTTTGGTCCCAAGTTATTGCCACCAAGTCATTTAAAAGCCATTGTGTCTCATTCCCTAGGCGAAAGCTCTCAAGAAAGAGGTCAAACATGGAACCTGGTTCTGCCCATGCATCATTTAAAATTGTGATTATGACTGTCTTATCCTTCATAGATGCGTTTCTAAGAACACTCTCTAGCTTTGGATCATAATCAGCCTGATGCATAGAGCCAAGACTACATCAAACACTTGGTAACCCAAGCTCACATTTCATTTAAGAATTTACAAGTGATGATTTTTTTCTTAAAGAATATTATGTAGTTAATATGAAAAGAAGATTTGAATTCAATATTTGACTTTAGTTTCCGCTTAGAAAACAAATAGCATAAATAAAATAGCATGATTTTGGAGAATCAAGATTAGAATCCCGTTGACAGAGACGAACATGTATGTTTATCTAAATATGTCTCGAACAAAATTATACAAAAAAGAAAATAGCATAACAGCGTAAACTCCACCATAAGCATATTAAACAAGCATTATGGTTCTTTAATTTGCAAGTATGGCATGGAGAATGATCCAAATTGACCCACTAGCAAAATGTTTGGTCAACTGAATCAGAAGGCAATTAAGCTTGAACAGCAAGTTCATAAAAAAGCATCAAAACCCAAAACCCAAAATTCAAAAAATTCAATTTTTTTATTGTTTTGCATGAAAAATAAGGGAAAGGTAGTTAAACAAGACATAATGGAGTGGGATTTAGATTGGCGGACGGTATGTCTTAGGACGGAGTGGAGAAAAGCTATAAGTCTGATGGAGGGTTAAACCCTTTAGTAGTTCTATGTTCCAGTTGTTCCCTGTTTTAATTCTTTTCTTCCTCTTTTCTCTTTTCCTCTCACCATTCTTTTATATTTAACTCTG
>PYAF01004373.1:155615-166907 GCA_007407185.1 Glycine tomentella | reverse complement strand
TAAATATTGTTCACAAATCTTTTGTTTTAATTTATATTATAAGTCTATTTTATAATATTATGTTGATGGTATTAAATGAATCAATTTTACTACTTTCATACATTTGATAATATTGTGTTAATTGTATGAGATATTTGAAAGAATCGTGATATAAAATAGTAGTTCTAAAAAAAAAATTAAATGGGTAACCCGGTGATCCAAATCGAACCGAACTGTTCATGAATGGGTTGGGTTGGGTTTCAATTTTTTTTCTGAAAACCGAACCGATCAAATTTGATTGGGTTGGATCCTAAATTTGGCCAAAACCGATCCGAACCGACCCGCGAACACCCCTACTTATTTGTCATAATGTCACGTGGCATATTTTGTCACCAAGAGAAGCGAATTACGTAAGCTGACGTGGCATCCTCGTGTTGGACGGGCTGACCAGGCAAGACATGTGACGCTCAATACGTATTTCACCTGGGGGACAATGAATTACGTAGCCAATAGGAGGATGCCACCTAAGCAATCGCCTGAAAGCCTAACAAATTTCTCCACGTAGCAGTTGGGGAATTTACACTGTGGACGTGGTATTTGGGATTTTTTTTTTGCCAACAGTGGCACTCTGGCCACTTTGTCCACTGTCCCTCAATTTCCTCACTTATCCTCTGTATATTAAAGGTTAAAGCTTAAAAGTAAGTTTTTAAACTATTTGAAAAAATTTAACTAGGTCCTTAAACTAAAAAGAATTAAGTCCCTGGGGTTCTAAGGTTGGCTAGTGAAGAAAGAATGAAAGAGAAAAGAATCATGGATTCGAGTTCTTCTACTAATAAAAATTAATAACATTTATAAATAAATAAAAATTCTGTGAAGTTAGTTTATGATAGCTTGAAACAAAAAAAAACCAAAAAATTGTGACGATTTTACTAACTTCTTGAATCTAATTACAAAAGTTCTAGAAGATTGAGGATTTAATCACAAATATCTTTACATTAAGAGCCTAACTAAAAATTCTCAAATAGTACGTTCAAGGACCTTCTGATGTATTAAATATTTATCATAAGCAATAGAAACTAAAATACTAGTTAAATAAAAATAATTATTCACCTGTTTAATAGGAGATAAATGTCGGAAGATTTACAACATGAATATGGTTTATCAGTAGTGGAACCCAACAAATGTATCGCTTTCATAATAATTTACTCTTATGTTTTGTTTAAAGCTTGAGTAAAGATGAAAAGAAATTATCCAAGAAAATTGTCACACATGACTCACATAGATATTCCTATTTGCGTGTACTATAATACAAACAAAAAGAAAAATTAATTAACAGATGAAGCTATCACATCTTGTCGATCGGATTAAAAGCAAATACAATTTTAGATTATACAAACACATGCATCAACAAGAACGTAAAATTAAGAGTGTTTCGAGAAAACAATATGATTTTTCCTTTACTAATTTATAGAAATGCCATATTTTTTATCAGGGCTGGGCAAAAAAATCCATATCCATAAAATAATCTATATCTAATCCAATCTAATCCATTTTAAATCCATTTAAATGGATTAGTTTCATATCCAAATCCATTTTTATGGATTTTAAATCCAATCCAATTAATTGGATATATGAAATGGATATGGATTGGATATTTGGATTTTTAAATTTATTTTTGTCAACTTTGATTCAGACTATTGTTTTGGTCGACGTTCACTAATGATGATTTTAAGTTGTTATCGTTGAGCCTATTTTTCGGTTAATGTTGGTATTTTTTTTTTTAATCAACATTGATTGAGACTATTTTTTGGTCGACATCAGTCGATGCTATTTTTATACCGACGTCAGCTAAGTTTTTTTGTTGATGTCTGTTGGGATTATTTTTTATCGACATCAAGTAGGTTTTTCGCTCGATGTCGACTATAGTTTTTTTTTTATTGACTTCAGTTAAAACTATTTTTTGGCCAATATCGGTTGAAAAAATCATCGGCTGACATCATCCAAAAAAACCTAGTTAACGTCGGTCAAAATATTTTTCCAATTGATGTCGATCGAAAAAATCTTAGTTGATGTCAACAAAAAATATCCCTAGCTAACGTCAACCAAAAGAAATAGTCATGGTTAATGTTGACCAACAAATCCTAGTTGTTGCCAACAAAAATATAATTTCAACCAACATCAACAAAAAAATCTAGCTAACGTCGATAAAAAAAAGTCTTGACGAATGTTGGCAAAAAAATATAAATGATCGACATCGGCAAAAAAAAAACCTTATCAATGTTAGCCACAAAAATCCTAACCAATGTTGGCTAAAAATTAGTCACGATCGATGTTGATCGAAAAATCCCTAGTCAATGTTGGCCAAAAAGTGTATTGACTAAAAATCCTAGCCGACCTCTACCAAAAAGTAACCCTAGCTAAGATCGACCAAAAACATCATTGACCAATGTCGACTGAAAATGCACTGACTAATGTCAGCAAAAAAATAGTCTTGGTTGATGTCAGACTAAAAATGTCTGGACTGATATCTGTCGAAATTGCTTTGGTTGAGGTATGTCAAAAATACACTAACCAATATCGATAAAAAAATAGTTTTGACCATGGTCGGTTGAAAATAGCTCTTCAATGGACATATACAAAATTTTCACTTTTTAGTATTTAATAACTAAAATTTGTAAAAAAAAAAAATCTTATAACATTTAAGTGGATATAAATTGGATATATCCAAATTCATATCCATTTAAATGGATTGGATCTTAAATCTAGTTTATTTTTTAAAAAATATGGATATGAATTTAAAATCCAATCCATTTAATTAGATATGGATTGGATTCTTAAAAATCCAATCCATGCCCACCCCTATTTTTTATTTCTTCCCTAAAGATTTGTACAAGCAATTAAAAGACTGCTTTGAGAGTACTGTTTATATCATTTTCTGTATATAACTTTATAAAACAAGCAATAAAGTGATACTCTAATGATTATTAGTAAAATTAAAAAAAGTTAAACACAACATTATCTAATAAAAAAAAATGTCTATGTTCAATACTTTTTCAAAAGAATCATATAATTGCAGAAAATTATACCTATCTCTTTATACATGCATCAAACAGTTGCAACCAATGCCCGTCACGATCTCCCTTTATTCTTCTGCTTCCTTTGTTTGGCACGTTCAAAGGACGTCCTGCATGATGTCAGGGTCGTGTTTAGACATTTTAGGGCCTAAGACAATTTAAAGATATTTAATCTAATATTAAATATTAATTTTTGAAGTTGCAATATTATTTATCAATGTTTTATATAATTAAGCAATAATTCTAATATTTTATTCTCATTAAATAAAAGTCCATTCAATATTTTCTCAAATAAGATTTAAACAATTTCATATTTTCTCAAAAATAGAACCATAATTTGATTATTTTTCATCTTTACTTAATTGTCCATTTTAGTTATTAGTTGTAGTCACACATTATTATTATCTCTTAAATGCTTAACATATATATTATTGAGATTTTAAAATAGTATTATACTAACAGCTTAAATGTTAAGCCTACGACATGCTAATTGACCTAATTAAGGTGCTAAAAGGGGCCTTGTTATTAAACAATAAACATTTAATTATTAAGGGGGCCTAAGCCACTTGCGTAAGTTGTCTTACTGCAAACACGGCCCTGCATGATGTCAATAATGTGAAATATTATACAAAACAGTGACAGAAAATTATGTCCATTAATGATAGTAACATAAATTGAAGCCTCCATTAATTGATATTTTGTAGCAGAAAAAAATTAGATATATTAGATTTTCATTAACATTTCCATCAAATGAATTGACATGTTATTCTTTTAATTTGTACATGTGATTTATTTATATGTAACTTCATCCTATCCAACTACTTCCGTAGTCAAATTTGTTATGATTTTTTAAGACTTAACTTTCTTTGACTACAACATCTGAATGGAGTTAAATAACAAAAAAAAAAAAAAAGCTCATATAGAATTACACATTATCTAATCTAAATTTATAATTATTTTAAAATATAACGGTTAATTTCAATGCAATGTTAGTGTAAAAAAATTTACATTGAACCAATAAAATATTATAATAATTATGAATTTTAAGATAATTATTGTAAATAACATTTTCATAGACTAGTTTCTCTCAAACGTATGCATAACAACTCATCCCATTATACAAAAGTATAATGAGTGAAATTCAAATTCATGATCCATATAAAACTCAGAAAGAAAATATTAAAGAATTATGATATATTTTAAAATATTAAAATTATTTTTCTCTATAAAATCAATGTAATATTTATTAAATAAATGAAACAATAATTAACAAAAAGTCATTTACATTACCTGCAACTTACGCTCCAAGAAGGATGCGACTGATTTTTCTTACTTTCAGGCAATGCCACATACTTCTTCCAATCCTCAAGTAAAATTTTGAGATCATTGACTTTGTTTTCTAAACCAACACAACAATTGGCATGCATTGTTGAGACCTTGTTGAAGTCCTTTGCATGCTGGCAAAACCCTCCAAAATAACTAGTGCTAAGGAACCTAACCTTCAGCTTCACGTTGGAAACGGAGTCCTTTTTTATCTTGTTGAGCACATCCTGGTCATGCAACTTTGGGTAGGCATTCCTAGAGTTGAACCAGAACTTGTAGAACAAAATAGTTCGTTTATTCGATTTCACATAATTAAACCCTCCATTTGGAAAGTTGTTTAAGTCATAGGAATTGCCATTGAAAACATCACAAGCTATTTGGAAATCTGTATCTTTGTAAAATTGTTTGAAAGGATCTCTAAGCCACATTATATCAGTATCCTGCAAAGGGAAACACAAATATTAAATGAGTTTAATTTCTACATTGACAATGACAACAGCATAAATAATTGTTACTTTTTATACTGTGTCAATCAATCAAAAGCCATGTTAAAGATGATTACTAAGATAGTTATTATAAAAGTTAACAAAATTATTACACATAACAATTTTTTGATTGGTTGACAACGTAAAAACTCTTTACTATGTCAATGCATATACTATTCAACTTTGAATCTAAATTCTTGTAGTCTTTGTTTGTGGTTGTGTGTGAAATGTGAAGATTTTAAGAAGCTACTTTGCAAACAAAAATGTATATATATATACCGTGAACACAAAGTTGTACCCCATATCAAGGACTGTACCAAGGAATTTAATTCTTCTCCACATCATGTGTAGGTAGTCTGCTGTCATGAAAAATGCTTCACCGGTGAAATTGTCACCTTTAGTCTCAACTTGGTAACAATGCTTGTGCAAAGCAAGGCAACGAGCATGTGCCTTTTGGTCCCAAGTTATTACCACCAAGTGATTCAAAAACTTTTTTGTCTGGTTCCCTAGGCGAAAACGCTCAAGAAAGAGGTCAAATATGGAACCTGGCTCTGCCCATGCATCATTTAGAGTTGTGATTATCACTGTCTTATCCTTCATAGATGCGTTTCTAAGGACACTCGCTAGCTTTGGATCATATTCAGCCTGATGCATAAAGCCAAGACTTACATCAAACACTTGGTAACCCAAGTTCAGATTTCACAGAATAATTTTATCAAAAACACATGATAGGGATAATAAGTCAAGAAGATAAAACAATCGAATCCCTTTCTACTTTCTAGAATACAGAGGCATCAAAGTGCAAAGAGTCACCTAATCTAAAATTTATGTAATAATCCACAATGGTTAGGAAAACATCCTAAAACAAAAAGTGGACAAAAATGTGCATGCAAAACATCAAATAGGAATTAAATATACCATATGTGCTAATGGGGACATTAGCAAATCAAAGTAACAAAATGCTCCCCTCCATTTGCACATATAACCACAAAACTAGTGGCATATATGACTAATTTGGGTGAAAGTTGTACACAAATTCTACATTGCCAGTGGCATCCAACCTCTCACTATTATGCAAGTATCCAACTATAGAATAGTAGCCGACAGTGTGAAATTATCACAGTACCATTATTGATCATGGCATCCACAAAAGAATAATATCTACAAAGGGAATTGCATCCCTTTATTCCCTTCCCACTTACTAGTATGTATCAATAATGAATGATCAAACAATTGGCTTGTAGCCCCTATGGATCACAATGCCCCTTTTACCTAAAAATGCAATTACGATTTTGCCTACTATGGTCTATTTAATCCTTAGCTGTTTAGTAAGTTTCACTTTCACATACATAAATGAGAAAAATGGGCATGATCAACACTTTTTTCTGCTTAAAATTCTTATTTCCATCAAATCAATTAATTGGTAATCTTTCTAATCTTAATTAATCAATAATAACAGTAGTCAACCATAAGCCCACATTGGGACAACCACGTGTCTGATGGCCAATATCTTGGCACATGGTTCACCAATATTGTCACAACGTGCAATATTACGACCTTAGAAAAATAAATAAAATTAACAATAATAATAATAATAAAGTACAAACATTAATTAACTAAAATATAGTTAAGTCTTAAAATGCATCAATATTATTTGTGGAATCAGACGTAACGGATAAAGTATTGAAGTCTGATGTCGCTAGCTTAAATCACGATAACAGAAGGTCAATTTCAATAGTTGAAGCATCTCAATGGTTTTTCATTAATTATTGAGTCTGTTCAATGTGTCATTTCGCATTTATTGACCATAAAATAGAAAGAAGTTTTCTTTTTTTATTGTTGAATCGAAAAAGAAGTTTTCTAATTGAAATATTATAGCCAGTTTGGATTTTTTTTTATATAAAAAACGTTTTAAAACTTTACGTTACTCTAAAACCCACCTTGGTTATTTTTTCTTTCAAAATATATTTTTTTAAAATATTTCAGTTTCTTATAAAACTGATTTTCTTCAGTCAAACAAAAATATGAAACTGATTTTCTAGTAGAAGACATAACCTATTTGACTTGAGCTGTTATTTTTTTGAGATCATAGTAACGCCCTAGAGTTCAAATATACTATTTTTTCTATGAACTGAGTTTTTTAATAAAAGAATATTTCTTTTAAATACTTAAAATCAATTCTAAGAGTTTACGGTAACAAAACTGTTGAGCATCATATTATCCCCCTTGAGACAGCAGAACCAAAATTCCCATTGGTATATCTGAATTTCACGATATTTTCTAGAGAGAAAAAGAAGAAGGGGACAGTTCGCACAAATTTATTAATCAATTAATTTCATCAATGTTGAAACGCCCAAGTTGAGTCCTTTAAAACTATGTAAAATACCAACAAACACCCAAATATAATTTGAAATAATTTTAAATAACCTTTAGATTAGGTTATTGGAAAACCGATTTCTCACTTAGCAAAATAATATATATTTTTTAAAAATATATAAATCATAAAATTAAAAATTAAAAGGAAATAAACAAAACATTCTTAAAAAAGATAAGTTAAATAGTTTAAAAAATAAAATAAATAAATATAAAAATAAATAAAAAATTGATCCATTGAGAAATGGATTCCTAAAAAACAAATAAAGATGAGAAATCTGTTCTCCTCAAAAGAGTGATTTGTATCGGTCAGGTAAATAATTTTTAACTTATATTATGTGTTTAATTTTTTAATTTTTTATTTGTGGAATAAAAAACTCGAGAAAAGACTCATTCACAAATTACAAATTCAGATGGTGACAAACTTTTTAGTTAGTAAGAAACTTTAGGCATGAGGTCCACTGAATGAGATGCATGTCCAATCAGCAACGGTAAAATATTTAGAAGAAGCCCCACACGCCACTCTACCCATTTTTTTGTACCCTTTTCCTTTCTCAGTTACAAATCCATGAAACTACTTCTTACATGTCTTTCTAAGAATCTCAGAATTTACAAATAATAATATATACAAGTTAGTCTAAAAAATGGTTGAGTTGTGATTTTAACTTTCGCACCATGATCTAAGCCAAACTAACAAAAAGGGTTATCTTTTTCACTTGATCAATTATGCTACTATTAGATAGCAATTTTAGGAAAAGAAACAAAAAGAATGAAATATTGAGCTCCACTCAGAGAACAAATGGCATGACACAACCTAACTGCATAAGCATTCCAAAAGCATAATTCTTTAGTTCATGTTTGGCATGGAGAATAACCCAAATTGACCCACAAAGCGAAAAAGCTTCATCAACCCAATCACAAGGCAAGCTTGAACAGCTAGAACATAAAATAATTAAAAAAAGTATCCAAATCCAATATTAAAAAATCCAACTGTTTTATTTATTGGTTTGCAAGAAAAATAAGCATCCAAAATCCAAAACACCCCCGAAATTCACTCCTTTCATTCTCCTCCATTCACCACCACTAATTCCAATTGCAAAACACACAACTTGGCACAAATATATAGAGAGAGAGAGAGAAGGAGAAACTCACTTTTGCTGACTCATCAATAAAGTAATGTGAGAAGCCAGGGAATCCAAAGGGAGAGGCCGTGTTATAGAGAAACATCCACAACACAGCAAACCCAACAAGGAACACGGTGAGTTGCATAGCCCTTCTGGCCAAAAGGTGGCTGCCACCGGAGCTCCAAGGCTTGATGCCATCGCCGGCGGCAGTCTCCACGGCGGCACCGGCGGTGGTGTATTTCATTGGTTGAATAGCTCAATTGGGGTGGCAAAATTGGTCTCTTTGACTTCTTGTGAAGAAGAATATATCTATTCTATATATATATATATATATACACACACATATATATATATATATGCACAAACTATGATGTGCCTTTGAATATCTTTGGTTTCTTCACCAACAAAACAGCAACATGTATATGTGTGTGTGTTTGGAAGTATTTACAAAAAATTAAGGATTTTCCAAAGTTGTGTTTGTTTTTCGACACTTTTTGTAGCCGCATGATTTTATGAGGTGGGAGGTGATCGTGTGAGGGACGAGAAACAAAGGGGTTCGAAAAGAAACAGTTTCGAATGCATTATTAACTGTGCACTGTGATGAAGGGTGCGACAAGAGAGAGACATTGGAGAAGGAGGAGTGCTAGTGTGAGACTGGTCAGTGGTCAAGTTGCAAAAGAAACTTGCTAAATAATATATTTGCAAAAGAAATTTATTAAAAATCATATAAATATAATTATACCAGTGAAATTTATTAAATAAGAAGCAAAAGTCACACATATGCTAGAATGTTGATTAACATATTTTCTTCTTAATAAAATTGGACTCGAATGTTTTAAATAAAAGCTTAAATTCAAATCTTATTTAAATAAAATATATGATTAAAAGATAAGACTAATAGTAAAATATTTCAACAAAAATTTCAAACAATAATATAATAACAAAAAAATATTACAATGAGAGTTGATGAAGAATATAATAGAGGTAGAAATGAAGATATATTATACCAATTGCAAAAGTAAGTGCAAGAACAGGCTTAAAAATAAAGTAATTACAATTTAAACTTTAGATTCATCAATAAATTTTTATTATTATTATTATATTAGTTTTTATAAAGTAAAAAGGTTACATATATTGATAAAATAATTCAACATAGAGCTCCCCCATTTAAAGTAAAAGAAAAATTAAAATTGATTTTAAGCCTTATTCATTATTGGGTCAACCTGAGTAAGGTATTTATGATTCAATTCAATTTCATGAAAATAAAAAAAAATCAATTCGAAAAAACCAAAAATTAAATAAATCAGAAACCTAATGAATGAAAAACTTGAATTTATATATATATATATATATATATATTTTTATTCATAATATAATATCACTCATTTTTATATTTTATTTATTATCACATATCTATGCCTATTTACAGAAAATATATTTAATTAAAGATATTTTTATTAATTATTTGAATTATGATAATTAAATATAGTTATATAATGACGTGTAAATAAAATATTTAATATTTTTAATTAGTTTTTATTTTATTTATTATATATTTTATTATTTATTTAATATTTTTTTAAAAAATAAAAGTGTGATTAAAAAAACTAAATTAATCCAAATCGCTTTATATTGAATTAGATCAAATTAAATTAAAATTTTAAATATAATCAACTGGATGACAGATTAAACTAATCAAAGTAATTAGATTGGATAATTTTTTGGTTGAAAACTGATGAAATTCAATCCACAAAAACGCTGAATCCTGAGTAACTGACAGCATTATTATTTTTCTTCTAAAAAACCGATGAAAAACATATCGTCTTTTAACTTTCGAAATTGGAATAGGCTGTGACCTGTGTTGTGCGTGAATCCAAAAAAGCAATTGTTTATTTTTTCAGGATAATTTAAACAATAAATATAATTTCTTGTTTATGTATAATAAACAATAAAAGTCAACTCACAAAATTATTGAATAGTGACTGATTTAATTTGTCATTTTTTGTTAACATTCACTATATTTCAACACTATATCATAAAACAGTGTTTTTTTTTATTGAAGATATCTTTAAATATAATTTTTATTTACATGACACCTCATTTAGTGGTAGATTAAAGTGATGTTTAATAAAATATTTCAATTAATTTCTAATTTTTTATTAATTAAAATTTTTATTTGATTGTTCAATAAACAAATTTTTAAATGGATTATAATGTTTTTTAACATTATTTAAAGTAATATTTTATAAAATATTAATTTCTATGTTTTTATATTTAAAGTAATTTGATTGTTTGAATTTTAAGGATAAAATATATATTTAAAATTTGTTTTGATATTCAGTTATAACTTGTTAAAGAGTTTACTTGATATTAGAAGCATAGGAAATATATCATTAAGAGTGTATTTTTTAAGATAAAATATATATTTAAAATTGATTTTTGATATTCAATTATTATTCGATTGATATTAGAAGTAAAAAAAAAAAAAATACACCAAATGTAAGTGAAATCCATCCCTTCTTCATGAGATAGTAGAGTATTCAAGTGATTGAGAATGAATGTGAAAGAGAGTGAAGAGGATAAAACAATATGAACACCTATAGACTTATACGTTTATATAAATAATAACTAATATATATTTCAAGTTGCTTTAAAAGAATTATTTCTAATCTGCATTCTTCATTTTTATTTTCATCCAATAGTTAAAGGTTACTTACTCATTATAACTCATCTATGATCATTAGATTTAAAAAAATGAAGAGGAAGATGAAAAGAATTCTTTTAAAGGGCTTTTTTGGATAAGTTTATAAAAAAAAATACTTTTAGGAGAAAAAATAAAAAGAATAAAAATGAAATGAATTTTTTTATAAATACGATTTAACTAATGTACAAGCTAATCAAATAAAGTTTCTTTCATCTTTAGATAGGTTATAT
>PYAF01004373.1:133888-146211 GCA_007407185.1 Glycine tomentella | reverse complement strand
CTTGAGGTCAAGATCTTGGTTGTAAAGTTTAGTCCATTCCCAATAGAAGAAGAAAGAACCATGCGAGGGGTGGAGAAATCAATAGCCCCAAAGTCTAGCTCCAAAGCATTTTCATCATTTGCCCTGCACATTCAAGTCTGTTCAGCATTTGCACTAACCATTGGCACAAACAAAACACAACATGGCTAGCCAAAGGGTACTAATGTGAATGAGCGGAGATATAACACTGGTTGGGTGGTTAAGAAGGAAGGGAAGGAGAGAAAGGTCGCAGATTCGATCCCTCCTAATAACAAAAAATCTAACAATCTAACAATCAACATTTGTCGATCAAAAAAAATGAGCTTCGGAGAGAAACACTTACCATTTCTCATCAAATATCATTTCCTTGTACTTCAAGTATTCTACAGCCTCAATACCTTCTACTTGTAAATCATCTGCATTCACTTTAATATATTCCCAGAAGCCAGGATTTGGCCTCACTGCAAAAGCAATATATGGTGGAACTACAGCTGCTTCCTGAACAGAATTCCAATTTGATCCAAAAGTCATATTCTTCTCTTGAAGCCCATGTTTTTTAGTCTCTCTAAAGAGACAAACTGTTAGCTATGAAACGAACAAAAACTGTACCTGAGTGCAACTGAAGATGTAACCCAACATGCCATCTAAAAGCTTTTTCCTCTCAACTTTATCTTCAACTGTTTTCTCCACATCATCCATTACATGCTGCTGTTTGATTAACCTTTTCCCACTGGCAACAAACCTGTTTTACATTTTTCCTCCCATATAAAAACCTTATGGAAATGAAAGAGCCAAAGTGTGGAACACAAAAAATATGAAACTCATTTGAGTATGACCATGACCTATTGACATAGGTGATAGGACAAAACTAATACAATTCTATAGGTGCTTTTGATATTGTTCTCCGATCAGAATTGGAGCTTTACCTTAATAATCTATGTTAACTTCTAATGCAACTTTTATTATACAATTAAGTTATCGAGGTGAATCTTTAATTTTGATTGAAGAACAATACTAACATAGACATAAATATAGTACCTGGCAAAGCATCTCTTCATATGAAACCGGCTTTGTTTCAAGGCTTCTGGCATGCTATCTGTGATTGAATCTGATCTCTTCAAGGCTGAGTTTGGGGCAGTAGAAGCCATTTGAGGGACAGTGACTATAAGATAATAGTAATAATTTGTGTTGAATTAAGAAAGGGTAGTTTTGAGCATGTTGTTTTGGAGGGTGTGGAGAGAGTATTTATATATATTGGATTTATTTAAATAATCAGAAAGAATGAATGTTGGTTATCATTTGTCTGAAAGTAAGAGTGGCAGCAAGGAAAGAATACGTGAAATGTTGAGGATGGAGGAGAAAGCAAAATATTGTGTCATTTGATTTAAAAGTGGAGGCAAAGAATGTTTAAGGAACATGAAGTTGTTCTGTGAGGTAACATCATTGTTCTTTTCTTTATTCCAACTCAAATTGCACACGTTGTTATTGAGCGCTTTTCTGAATTCTGACTAATAATATATTACTACTATTAGCAGATTATTATCGTATAAAATCAATTGCGTATACGTGTGTACACACTGCACAGGGAGGTTAGAAAACGCAACTTAATTTAAATAAATTTTTACACTATATATTATTACATAGGAAAAGTTTATTGACATTTATAATAATTTTCATATTAAAAATATTTTTTTTATTTATTGACGCTGACATAATAAAAATCCTTACACTGAGCTCCTAAAAACAAAATCCTTTTACACTAACGGTAGATAAAAATGAAACACAAAATTACTATACGTAATAAAAATATGTTTAAGCGTTAACAGTAATGCTATACTAATAATATACATGTGACTACCGCAGCTGGATAATTTAATATTGTTTTAAATTTTTTTAGGTCAGTTGTCTGAACTATGAAGGTACTATTAACTACGACCGTAAATGAATAAAAAAAAAAAACTACGAGAATACTAGTAAATTGGCATCTTTAAAGACCAATGTATAATTCTAATTATCAACATATTTAAAAGGTTCAACTATTGAATTGGTCTTTTTTATTGTTATTAAAAGTTACTAAACTAAATTGTTTCCTAATTAGATTAGATTCCTAAACTATAAATGAGTCTATTTGAAGGATTCATAGAGTATTGAAACTGACAGAAAATAATTTACAAAATAAGAGATAAACATAGTCATTTCTTAGATATCTAATAATTAATTAATCATTATATATAAATTGAACAGTGTCTGATGGCATGACATGTCTTAGCACAAGACTTGAAGGAGGAAACCAACAAGCTAGGGGCTATCTCCTTACTGCATTTTTGTTCTCTCATATCCGCCATATTCACTTTGATCATGTGATCTCTTTTATACAATGAGATTACATTTAAGCAGTGATGGTTCTGAGTACGGTCAAGTTGGACAAAACTTTTTATTTAGTCTATATAAGAATTAAATTTTTATATAATAATATGATTTAATAATGTTAATGTGAGTTCAAAGAATTGTTTTTATTAAGTTAGATTATAAAATGTAAAGATAGATAAGTTATGAACATAAAAAAACATGATCTCGCGTCCAGTCAAGCAATGAAGTAATCTTGAAGTAGTAGCGATGTGGGTATGTGTTAGGTAGTGAGAGAAGTAACAATGTATAAGAAAGGATCATAAGGAGAGGTGAGATCTAATATCTCTTTTTTATGAGAATGTGAGGTCTCTACTCATATGAGAAAGGCCTCAAGCTTTTGATAGGACAAAACAGGCCACCAATTAGAAAAGTTACCATGGATTGCACACAAAAAAAGCAGGATAAAGAAATTTGATAACGTGGTGTAGAATTTATGCAAATGCATGCAATATACAATTGAAGACCCAAAATTATGTTCCACTTGCCTTTTCGTTCAGTTATTGGAGGAGAATGAAAGGAGAGTCATGGAGATGGATGTGACAAGAAGAAAAGCAGAAGCAATGAAACCCCGAATTAAACTCTTGTAGTATGTGAACTTAAAATCATCTGAACCTCTAGTATGGTTGTTGATGAACTTCTTTAATTTCACAGACACAGACAATGCAAAACCAGCACCAATGAATGAATGTCCATGGCCAGAAGTAGACTAGTGTGTCTTGCATGCATGCAATTTCATTCATCCATCTATGAAGAGACCTAACATTTTAAAACAAATGCCTAATTTAAAAATAATATCTTTAAAATTTATGCAAATCTTAAGATAATATCTTTTACTAAATAATATCTTATTGAAATTTAAAAAAATTAAATTATTTCTTAACAATCGTTTCCTCAATTAAAATTTTACAATTTCATCTTCAATTTTTATAATCTTATATAGATGCTCATCACAACCATGCTTCTATTCCACAAAATTTGGTATGTTTTTCGATCTATTCTCCATGAGTATTGAATGGTCTTACCACCTTTGCACATCCACACAAGATTCTTAAGTCAAATATTAAAAAAAAAAAAAACTTAAATACATTTTTAATCCATGTAATTTAGAGTTTTTTAATTTTTCTCCATTGCAAAATTATTTGTTTTAAAAATCCTTACAAATTATGTTTATTTTATTTTTAATACTTAAAACATTTTAGATAACAATTTTTTACTGTTTAAAGCTTTGTCAAAAATATCATAAGAACTAAACATAAAATACATAATTTACAAGAACTAAAAACAAAAAATAATTTTACAAAAGAAAAAAAAAACAATGTTTAGTCAGTGGACTAAAAATGTATTTAAACAACAACAAAAAATCTTCATAATTACAATGTATGCATTTAGAAAATTAATTGTAATTATATGCAAAAAAAAATATAATGATATAAGATGATACTCGTTTAAATGTGAGTAATATGCAAACACTTGCCTGTTCACATAATCGAGAGAGAGAAAAAACTGGTTGTTTAACTACGTAATTCAGGTTCATATTTTATTTTCCAAATTAAGGTCTGCTGCTATTGCTAACTAACCCTACCTGGCTTATATTCGAATTGAGTCATGTACGTGATTTCCCCAAGAAATAGCAAATCAGTATGTTTCAACCCCCGATTAGCTGAAACACAAGGACGCGTATATTCAGAGGATAATTTCTTTTCAAAAAAATTAATAAAAATTAACAAATAGGTACTGATAAAAAAAAAAAAAAATATATATATATATATATATATAGCTTCTATGGTTTGATGTTTAATCGAATGCGCACGATCGATGTCGATACTTTTCATGCACATGTTTTCTCGGGTCTTGTGTTGATTTTTATTTTTGATAAATTTAATGTTAATTTCCAAAAACATAGGAATCAATTAAAAAAAATATATGATCAAAAATTCTCTCGCTTATTATAATACTGATTGACAAAATCATTTTATTTTTTCGATAGACAACAAAACATTTTATTAGATTTTAAATTTTATATATTATCTTAAACCTTTTTAATTTCAACAGTACAACACTGAGCAGCAAATTTTATACTCGATTCACCCAAATTCAACTTCTCAAAGGCAACAAAACAAAGTAAAAAACTTTCGACAATAAACATAGTTTGCATCAAATTTCAGACCCTCATAACACTCCACACTGGATATACTTTAAAACACCACACCTTAAATAGTTTCAAAAAACTCAATATACCTAATGACACACAGACCACACCATGGAGATAGTTTGCTAACAGTAATATTTGAGATGCATATCTTTTAACAATAGAACATAACTCTCTTGACGTTCTCCTTGAGTGCAGGCAATGGTCTCACTGCAGCATTAGCACCAGGTGCACGGGTGCTATGCCCTACACCACCGCCACCGCCCATCCCGCGGCCGGCAACAGCACCACTTGTCATGGAGCCACTATCCGAAGTCTCTGGTTCCATGTAAAACCTTGCGCGGAATGCAGCAAGGTGAGCATAGTATGCAGGAGGCACTGCAATTGTTGAACACCACAAATTAGTTAATAACCACATTAAGAAAAGCACAAATATAATATGAAGATCCACCAAAAAACAAACTACGACAGAAAACTCACCAATTGAAACAGATCGGGTGCACCGAGCATATCTACAACAAGGAACATTGAGTTATAAAATTATTTCTATATGATCAGAAATTGGAATAGTGAAATATGATAGGCAAATGCAAATTACTTACGTGTAGCAAAGATTGTTGGTAAGTGTTTGCAAGGCATCAGCAGTAAAATTGTTTTCATCCCACAACACATGGTAGTGAGCGGGACGGCTTGTACCCTGCCGCATAAATTTAAAAAAAAAATTTAAAAAAAAAACTTGAGAACATACCCAACATCAAATTATATCATCAAAATAACATGAGAATTATATTTAGTAAGCAAGAGAGTAAAAAAGTTCACCTGTATTCCAGCATGGCTGCAGAGATAAAAGTCAAATTCGGTGGGATGGCAGATTTTGGAGTCAACAACAGTACCTGCAATATTTTCATTTCCAGGAGTGTTATATTTAGCACCAAAGCAGTGAACTAGTTATTCTGAAAGTATACATGAAATAGTTAAATTAGAGTAAATACCAGGCAATATGTTGCCACTCCTGTCAACAGAACTCTTATCGTGATGGTTGCTGGCAAAGAGCCTTGTGTGGTGACGCTTTTGAACCACCACAAAAGTCACAGGAGGCTGATAGTTGGGTTCCAGGGATGCACATGCCTGGTTGTGGAACAAAACAGAGAAAATTTAGTTACCAATTAGCATTAACAAAATATTCTCATAACCAAGAAAACCATTTCTCACCTTTCGAATAGCATCAAGCTCAAACAGTAGAACCTGATAAAATTGTCCCTCACTCACACCATCCCTGCACATGATATTTAAAAACCATTATCACATAAAACAGATAATAAAATACAACAGATTAATCATCGTATAGTAATTACAACAAAGGCTTTAAGAGCATGAAATATCGTACATAGAGTAATCACAGCAAAGGCTTGATCAAGAGCATGAAATTACCTATAAAATATGATGCGTTGTGGCTTTTGTCCTGTAGCTCTCCTAAAAGATATAAGAAGTTCCCTGCCAAAAAAATAAAATGAAATAAGAAAATAATCTAGAAAACTAAGATTCTTGATATTATCTAACTAAAAAATGTCAAGCAACCCCAAAGTCCCAATGTGCATTAACCAGCTCACATATGAGAAAAAGGGAAGGAGAGTACTTGATCATTCCACCAGTCACTGTTCCTCTGACTGGATCTTGCCATTGTTTGAAAAGATCCTGGATGAGTTCCTGCCTATGAGCTTGAGCACAAACTAAACCAGCATACTTTGTAATTTCAGGATAGTCTTGCGAAGCCACAACCTACGGTTTAAACACACAACTTAATTAAAGTCAATTGCAAAAAACATCTTCTAGTTTGGACCATTAAAGATAATTAAAAAAAACTTACTGCTGCAATTGATGGGCTTGAATCCTCTCCAGGATGTGGATGAGTCACATCCGCTCCAAAAATAATTGTAGGTCTGTCACTGACCAAGGGAATGCGTCGTGAGAGCGCATCAACCAGTACAGTGTTTCTCCCTCCAACTTTGACATTAATTTTCAAAGCAACATTTGCAAGGTACTGCTTGCTCATTTTGAAGACATGCTTAGTTAAGCAACATTGTGAAACAAGTCCTAGATCAGTCTCACAAATCCGTTTGAGGTCACCTACACAAAACAAATCAAAATTAATGTTTTTCATTAATTTAATCAGTATGAAAGGTAAACAAATTACAAAACAGTCAATGAAAAATTACCATAAAGTGATCCATTATCATCCGGCAAGATAACAATGAGTAAATCAAGCTCTTTTCCTTGCAGTTTGTTCTTGGCATCATGATACCGAGTTTTAAGAAACTTTTCCACTTGATCAGGGCGAGCACTGACTGGGGGAACCACTGGCTCAGGTGTAAATGCCTGATCACATGCAGCAACAAAAAATTAACTAAAGCAATAATCAAGGGAACTGAATGCTGGAACAAGTTTTGAGTAAAGGGAATATCTACATACCATTCCAGATATATAACACATCTGAGCAAGTTCATAGCAAAAACCGCGGGCAACACTATCTTGAACATTCCTCGAAAAGTTTATGCAGAACCAATTGTTAACTGTTCCCCCATTAACCATTTTCTGAAAGAAATATAATTCAAATTCATATATTAATACAGTTAATATATATTATAAAAATTATAAAAGTATGCAATGAACAGTACTATGTATTTTTTTTGTATAGCTACCAGAATGCAAAAAACAAGAAAATACCTTATTCATCATATTCCATTGCCCAACTTGAGGAAGGCAATCCTTTTCTCTGCCCGTATCGTGATATTTGAGCTGAAGAGAAGATGAAATGTCAATTGTAAGCCAATAGAAAACAATGCAGAAGTTTAAAAATCAATAAAATGATTGACAAAAAAATACCCATGGAGCAGGAAGGATGCGAGCTTCAACTTGAGCAAGTTTCTGACTAATCTTGATCCCAAATTCTTTGGCATAAGGATCTTCATGGTATGCATTGTGGTGTACTGTCTGAACAGTGCAAATACATGATGCACATTATCCCAAGACAATAATTAATGCAGATACAGAAATGGCACCATAAATGAATACATATAGCAGGGATTGGTCCAACCAAACAAAAAAACATCAAATTTACCAAAGAGGAAAAATATTACATAAATTCATAAAAAAATGCCTAGACTGCATTATTCTGACCTGCATGATATCACGCTCCCTCTCAACAGGACGCTGGCATGTAACTTTCAGCAAAGCAGTGATTTGCCTGTTATTAAGCCTTTTTGAGTACCTTTGACCTTCCACTATCTTGCAAACCTACATAACCAGACAAGATATTAGCTAAACCAAGTCCGTCCCACAAAAAAATAGCCAAATGATTATTGTAACATGAGATTTTTACCTCCATTGGCAAATAATTTGGTCTCTGTGTATTGCCAACTTGCAGACAAGGCCACTGAGTATGTTGAATGACAAACCCATATGTCTCATAGAAGTACTCCACAACAGATTTCATGGTTCCCCTTTCATCTACTGGGAATCTAAAAATGAGAACCATAAGAAAGTCAACAGAAGAACTCATGTATTGCATTAAAACAAAAATTGCTACCAGTACTCACGTCAATTCTCTGGTTGCCTGTGAAGTCAGACCAGAGATACGATATTTTCTTCTCATGTTTCCACGATGTGTTACTTCAACTTTGATACCTCGAAGAGCTTTCTTGATCTGTTATTCAGAAAAATAGAGGATTTAGTTTAGATCAAATCCTCCTATATTTGTTTATAAGCAATGCTGAAAAATGATGTTGGCAAAGCAAGCACACTTCACATTTAGTTACAATCTCACATTTAGTTACAATCGCTTATATGCATGTACACAGTGATATATCATGTTACACTAACTAAACAAAATCTGACCTTCACACGATCAGCATCAGACAGTGGCCGGGCAGATACATCTCTGTTCAGCAGTTGATTTACGAAGTCAATTACTGGCAATGGCTCAATAAATGCAGTGGAAGACATATCTGCACATCCATAAGTCAACATTTAGATTGAAAATCAAATTGACAGAACAAACTGGTTAAGAAAAACAAAACAAAAATCTAGGAAGAAAAGAAATAGGTGCACAGACTAAAACTATGTTACTACAAACCAATGTTCAGTGATAGCCCCATCTGTGTAGGCCGAATACTCTGGTAGAAACCACGCCAGCTTTCCAATCCCTCACCTAAAGGCTGTCTTCTACCCAAATCAGGTGAATAAAATGATCTTCCTACAGGACAATACCTACAACAACATCAAACATCCAGTTAGCAAAGACTGTCACAAAAAGAGTGAAACAAATTTTACTAAACATAAATAAATCATAGAGAACCAAATTGTACTATAGAGAAAAAAGAAATTGTAACAGGAACCTTGTAGTAGGGAGTTCACGCAGAACAATGTCGAGGACCTGCAAAGCCTCTTGAGGAGCATCAGTTTGCCTTCCCTGTAAAAAGAGTCCTAAATGGTGAAGATCTGCCCGTGCAGCCAATTTTATCACAACCTTGAACTCCCTGTCCCTCCTGAATTGAAAATAACAAAAAATTATAAAATGAAACAATGATGAAATCAAAAACTAAGAATTAATCAGCAATAAACACAGAAGTAAACCTCTGGCCTCCCGCTCCTTCATCATCATCAGCAAGAACAATTCTGAACTCCTTTGACATAAAAGGAAGTGGTCCAGCAGTATAGAGGCTCTTGCGCCCATCATAAGCAGGAAGTCTCTTACCCAAGTGAGATTCCCGATACAGCTTCACCAACTGCTCCATAACAGCACGGTTCACCCCTCTTGATGCAACTTCAGGAGTAATTGTTACCTAAACAACCAGAAGCAGCAAATAAGTAATTTGTTAAACAGAAGAATAACAATTTTTCCACCAATCATTATCAAAGTTGGAACTTACATCATATTGATGCAGATCTTTGTTGGGCAACTCGGCAAAGAAATGATTAGCCTTGACAACGCATTTGGTGCCATAGCTACCCTTTCCTGGTCGAAGAGGGAACCTCATTGATGATTTACTTGCGGGAGGCGGAGTAGGAGCAGGTTCAGAATGAAGCACCATCTGCGCCATTGACTGTTCCAAATCAACAGGCTCTGGCGGCGGCAGTGATGAACTGGCCTCAGATAATGCAGGCTGAGAACTCACCCCAGTTTGATATGACTGAACTGAGGTTGCTTGGTGCAGCTCGGGTGCCGGTGGCCTGGATGGGCCACCATATGAAGGACCTACGCCACGGCCACTGCCCATACCACCACTACCACCACCACTTCGGCCACCGCCATATCCTCCACGACCTCCTTGCTGAGAAGGCCCTCCCCTTCCCCTACCTTGATATTCAGGAGGGGCACCATATTGCTGTTGGGGCATCCCACGTCCCCTTCCCCCACCATAGCCTCCTCGTCCTCCTTGGGGACCCCAGCCTCTGCCTCCTTGGGGTCCAGCCCCTCCTGGGGCAGCAGCAGCAGCCTGTTGTTGGGGTGGTGCACTCCTTTCAGCAGGGCGTTGAGTCTCAGAGCTTTCACCCCCACTGGGTAGTTCAGTTCTTCTCTTTCTGACCATGATGAAAACTGCACAAATGGAACACATTTGTGATTAGTAATTAATAATCCATGATCAAAATTCAAAAGGCAAGCTCTATGATCATCATTGCCAATGCAAATAGACAACAAGAAAAAGAAACAAATGGCAACACCAAATCATGTCATCAAGAAGAAAAAAATAAAATGGCAACACATATCAATAAGAAGCAAAAAGAATCACCTGGCAACACCAAAATTGTATCATAAATACTCTGTCACACACTAATTAAACGACACACAGCACTTACCAAGGGATAAAAAGAGATTACACACAATAACCAAGGGGTCAACACAAATTGCAGCTGCAACAACCACAATTTCCCTCAATATCAAGGATCACATAAAAAACGCAGGCAACAACATTTTATACCCTTAATAACAACAAACCAATTAAAATTACAACATAATATGAAAGCATACTCGAAATCATTTACCAGAAATAAAACACACTGACTAGTAAACAGAACATCATAAAGAGTTCAAAAACCCTAACAAAACAGCGTATAGGTAAAAAAAACCTTCAAACATTGGACAAAGAATATAAAACAAACAAGCAAAGCACACAGTGATTATATTCACCCCAACATAAACACACGACACATGATCATTCTCTTTTCGTATAGGGTTAAGAAAATCCAACTAAAAATTAAGTAATAATTAAAAATTAGTTTCGTAGAAAACACAAAATATCTAAACCACCACTGAAAACCCAGACATTGCAACAAAATCCAAAGCCAACATAAAAAATTACCAAAACCCCCAAAAACCAAACCCCAAACGAGGAAAAAAAATTCCCAAGAGGAAAAACACCATGCGATCTGAAACCCAAGCCAAACCTAGACACCAAAAACACCAAGAGAAAACAAAACATAAATCGTAAAAATCTAAACCAAAAACAGATCAGACCTAAACCCACCCACAGCAGCACCCACCCACGCACTCCACAGACACTAGATCTAGGCAAGTAAAACACGAAAATGAAAATTTCTGAAAAGCACCCACTAAACGAAACGACAAAATAAACAGACCCATCAAACAACACACTGAGAAAACCGGAAAAAAAATCATGGCTATCATCAAAACCCTTAAAAAAGCAGAGCAAAAAACAGAGCATGAGCATCGGTTTATACCTCAGGGAGAAAGTGAAAAGTATAGCAGCTGCTGCAAACGGTGAGCGATGGACAGGGCGAAGCTGGGCAGTGGAGTGTATGTATGTGTGTAAGAGAGAGAGAGAGAGAGAGAGAGAGAGAGAGAGAGAGAGAGAAATGAGGTGTTTGGAAGAAGAGTAAGGGGAAAACACAGCAAAGCTTGGAATTGGAGATGTTATAATTTATAAAGATGGGGTAGGTCTTTGAAAATGACCACTCCGTCCCTACACGTTCCCTTCTCTCATCCGTTTCAGCATCTCCTTCTCCTCCAAGCACTTACTCCTTCTCCTCCAAGGACTCTACTATTTGTTTTCTTGAAATAAAATAAATTCCTTATTTTCTTCCCAACATTCCTTATTTTATTTTCTTCCCAACAGAACTAATTTTAATGGAGGATTTATATATATATATATATATGGTCTAAATCAAAATAATTTTTTTTCTTTTCTTCAATATTGTGTTCCTTATTTTTTTAAAATATATATGTTGATATATATTACTTCTATTTTATTTTATACAAAATCAAATTTGATGAGAAAAATATTTTTTGTTGTGTTATCTCATAGGTAGGGGTGTTCGTGGGTACGGGTCACCCATGAACCCGAACCGATCTGAACAGTTTGGGTTGGATTATTTATATATTTGGGTCAAAACCGAATCGAACCGATCAAAACCATTCATGTACGGGTTGGGTCACGGGTTTAGATTTACAGATCCGTTGATCCGATGACCCGATCTGTGAACCCGTAATAATAATATAAATTTTATTAAATATATATATATATATATATTAAAATTAAAAAAATAATTTGACAATAAAAAAAGATATGATATTGTAAATGTTTAAGATTGCATTCAAAAATAAGATAGGATATTTTTTAATATTGCATTAAAAAAAGGATAGAATATTTTTAAGATTGCATTGCATAATATAATAAAATATCTTTAAGATTGCATTGGATAATATGATAGAATATATTTAGGATTGCAT
>PYAF01004373.1:113362-130687 GCA_007407185.1 Glycine tomentella | reverse complement strand
ATAAAACTATAAAAACAATATTAAGCATATAAAAACATATGAATGTATTATGTAAAATATTATATATTTTAGACATTCACAATGCATATTTATCTTCAAATTACAAAATATTAAAATATTATTGAATTTTAAGTATTTATCTGTGTTAAATATTAAAAAGGAAAAATTTATCATCTATAATAATTCTATTTGACTTGAAGATACTTGTAGTCTACTATAGAAAAATAATTTATTTTTTAATTTATGATGCTATTGGAAAGTTAATTTAAGATTATTTTGTAATAAAATTTAAATTAAAATTAAAATTTAATATATTTATTATATATTTTTATAAAATATTTTAAGATTATCATATAAATATTAATAAAAAAAAAGAGAGAAAGAAACATTCGAGTGGAGATCTTTTTTTTTTGGAGAAAGTGACAACTGTCTTCCCAAAACCTTCATTTAGAGTTTCTAAATTGAAAAAAAATCAAGTAAATTAGTGTGCACAAAAATAAAATAAAAAACTTAATAACTTGTAAGTTATAAACAACCTGAAGCAACTTATGAATATAAGTTAAAAACTACTAAAATAAGTTCATTATTTATATCTAAATTATTTAGGCTAGTTTGTATATCAAACAAGTTTACTTTCTTCAAAATCAACTTATGAGTTATTAGAATGATTTACTAAAAACGTTATGCACATCTTAAATATTTTCATTATTTATGAATACGAAATCAATATTTTAGCTGATAATAAAAAATAAGCACTTAAAAAATTTATGGTATACCCATAATAGTCCGAGATAGATATATAATTATGGATAGGAAAAAAAAAGGACAAAAATATTATCTCTACATAAAAATGTAAGATTAGGCTCTTTATTTCTTACTCTGAAATTTTAGATTAGACTTAAATATAATTAAGTTTGTTTTAGTTTTTTATTCCTATTAAAACCAAGTAACAAACTTTGTTTGATTCATATAATTCAACTCATTCAACAAAAAATAGCCTTGTTTGTTGTTACAAAACATTGAAGTATGTTGATCAAAATTCAATTCTTAAATAGAAAAAAAAAACTTTGTCGAGATAAATTAAACTTAGTTTGATAATTCTTATATAAAAAAATATTTTGGCCGTTGATTGTTAAGTAACAAATTTTAGAAGAAAAAGAAACAATGACCAATTTTTAATTTATTTCAAAAAAAATCTCTAATTTAATAATTATTTAGATTGAAATAAATAAAATGATACATAAAAAATTTAGTGACTTAATTTTTAATTTATTTTGCTAACATTAGACAACTTTCTTAATTTAAAACTACCAAATTGTCACCCCTTTTCTCTCAAACATTCCTTAGCATACCCAACAAAACTTTTAACTCTTTAAATTAGAGGTGGTCTTCTCACAAGTAACATCATTTTCTTAAGATTACTTGATCGGATATTATAAAATATGTTTAGCTTCTTTAAAATAATGAGATTCACTTTGAAAATTAAATAAGTTATAATTAATGATTAAAAATTTAAATTGTAAATACGTGCCATGAGAAAATTTCAAACGTTGTTTTGTTTTTTTATCTTCAGAAATATCTTTCTCAATATTTAAGGCACGACCAAAATACTTAAAGGTTGATTACGTTATTACAATCTTATTTTAATTTATACATGTATTTGGTGATTATTAATGTTTTAATTAATCTATAACTATTAATAAAGGCTCCATAATTATTAATAAAGATAATTACCTCTCTTTTAGTATATATATTTCTTATTTCTAAATTATTTTTTAATATATAATTATTCTTATTTCCTTCGTAAAAAATTGATGTCATTTCTCCTAAAAAAAACTCTTATCATTATTTTCTTTAATTACTTCTTTTTTTAAAAAAAAAAGACACATGGTGCCTCTTTTTTATTAATTATAATTATACTTGATTAAAAAAATATAACCTCTATCACTTGAGAGTAACTTAATAGTGTCAACAATTTTTACTTTGTCCAAGTTCAACTTTATTTTCGTCTTGACATTAGTGGGGGTGTGATGTGAGGAAGTGTGGGTAATGGATGAACGTGGGGATCAATGTGACGCTGACAACTAACGGTTACAAAATCCAGATGGTGGGTGTGTGTCTTTCACACTTTGACCCAATTGACCAAACTTTGGCCCTTTAAGAAAGAGAGAGAAATAAAAAATAAAAAAAGAAGAAGAAGAAGAAATGTTACTATTAAAGTATTAAAATATTTTTGTTTGTTTCTGATTATTCAGATTTACGTACTGATGAAAACATGTTAAAAATGTGGCATCAACTTTTTTTAAAAAAATACTAGCAGATACTTTTAAAGTACAAAATGCATTTAATACAAAATAATTAATTGAATAAATAAATACAAAAAATGCATTTAATAATACTTGAAATGCGGCATCAACATTTTGTAGTTTTAATTAAATATGCATAAAATAAATACAAAATGCATTTAATAATTCTTTAGTGCATATCATAAATATTATTTATGCAAGATAATTTTATTTTAGTCATATAAAATCATTATGAAAATATGAATCATGAATCTCTTTCTTAAAAAAAATTATTAAAATTAAAAAAAAATCATGTAAGAAAATTAAAAGATTGACATAATAGTGAAAAAAATAAATTTTAAATTTTTACTTCTAAAAAATTAATAGTTAATAATTGTCAGTAATCCACATTTTATATAAACAACACTATTATTAGAGTTAGATTGAATTAGTATAGAAAATAAATTTCTGAATCCGAATAGTATAATTATTATTCAAACTTGAAATTCACACCAATTAATCACACAAGTTGGATAGTAAATAAACATTTAATAGTAATTTTTTTTTAAAGCAAACATTTAATAGTAACTTTATTAATATATAAAAGTTGCAATATAATTATTTAACTAACCATATTTAAGAAAGCTTTGAGAAATTATGGCTGAGGCATGAGGTGTGGTAAAAAATGCCAAGGTGGGTGGGTCCCATAAGGAGGGTACAAGTGACTGGATGAACGTATATATTCATGTTTGGCTTCGGCATTGCCAGCCTTTCAGTTGGTCCTTTTTATCTTCCTCGAAAACCACACCCAACTCATTCATTTTCATTCACCTCACCACCTCATCCATCTATCACTACTATCTCTTCCTTTAGTACATTCAACTTTTTTTTTTTTTAACTAAGATGTAGATAAATGATTAATGTAGTTAAATTTAAAATTATTTTTATCAAAATTAATGATACTACATATTACTTGCTTAGTTGTTTGAAATTTCGATTATATATACACAATGTAAAAAAAAAAATATTTTGTATGTAAATTTCGATTATATTTAATAAATTTGAAATTAATTTTATCAAAATTTAATTTTTGTACGTGTTAAAAGTACAACAATTACATTTCACCATTAGTTTCATATGGCCATTTTGACATTAGATTTTAATGTTTAAGAACTTATTTGACATTAAAATATAATTTTTGGACCAATATAATATTTAGTTATAATTTTTTGAGACTAATTTATCATTAAATTATACATAAGATGTCATTGTCATATTTTTTTATATATTTATTTTCTAAATCAAAATTTTCATAATCTACTAAAATATTACAATTTATATATTTAGAGATCAAAATAATCATTTGTCCTAACTGTATCTATTCAATTAAGATTGTATTGAAAAATAAAAAATACATATTAAAAGGATAAAAAAGCAATACGCCCCATGATCCCTCTCACCTACGCCACTTGCCTTTTCAGTTCCAACCACGATCCACTTCTCCATCTCATTCCCCTTCTTTTATGGTTAAGAAACGCCACCATCACTTAATTTTCTTTTTTCACTCTTTACTTTATATATAAAGGTTATTTTGTTAAAAAAAAAAATTTCTTCATTAAATTTTAGCATGCCAAATGTTACACGGTCTCATGGGTCCATTTGGTCCCAAAACAAGCAAAGAAAAACCAGAAAAGTTTAAATGTATATAAAATCTGTTTTATGAGGAGTCTGGTATTATAGCTGGAAGAAGCTAACGTAATCCTTAAATGGAAGAACATTAATTCTTGATTCTTTTTGTCTAGCTCTTTCACTCAATTGTACTAAATTTTTAGATAAAAAATACATTTTACATCGATTATTTGTTATTTTCTACAATAGTTTTCAATCTTCTTTAATATCGTCATTGTGAAAAATATCAACTTTACACTATGGTTTTAAAATCATCTTAAAAACTTAATTTTAACATTCGTTTGTGTATAACATTCTTAGAATGTTTTTTTTTTGTTTTAAAAATTAAAACAAAAATTGAGAATTCTAAGACGATTTATTAAAAAACCATCTTAGAATGTAAACTTTCTAAGGCCATGAGTCTCATGCTCCTTGAGCCGCTGTGACATCTATAATATAATCATCATCATTTCCCGCCTATGTAGCATCGATGTCACTGGATGGTCCCTTCGCAGCTCCAGAGGCAGCACCCCCCTAAAAGAAGAAGGTCTGTCCCCAAGCCAAGCAACTCGCTTGAGGAAGTCCTCTAGAGTCATGATCGACTGATGGAGAAAAAGTTGATAGAGGCCATCTTTTTGACAGACCAAATGCCTTCAAGGTGGCATGAAGGTCACATAAAATACATCTTCCTTGCATTTTCGCTTCTTAGCTAGAGATTTCATGAAAATCATGTATTCATGGAACGACTTCCATATCATTACAAGGGAAGTGTTGGCGATCAAGGAAAAAATGGCACTTATGCATGTATCACATTCTTCATGCATTTCTTTCTTATCAATCAATTGATGAGGAGAGGTATTAACTTGGAGAGGGTTTTCTTATTGAATTTCTCCCATTGTTGTTGTGTTCTCTCCTCACTTTTCTCTTTTTTTTCTTTATCTTTTTCTTGTGAATCATGTTCTTCTACAAGACTCTTCCCATGTGTTGTAACCTCTACAAAATTTTCTTCCTTTGTGACGGTTGAATTATATAATTTAAATTTCAAATTATTATTAAGATTTGTTAGGTTGTTACGCTTTGTTATTATATTTTAATATTTGAATAGGAATTAAGATTAGATCAGTGTGTTATTATCTTGTATTATTAGCATTTTGTTGAATTTCTTTCTCTTATATAAAAACCTCATGTTGAGGAAAAATATATGAAAGAGAATGAAGTGAATGAATGAAAGAGAATTGAAGAGTGAATGAAAACTCTACTTTTTAACATGGTATCATAGCCATGGTTTCCTCCATAAATGAAAGTCATGGTATCCTCCATGAAAAAAAAATTATCTTCCGCTGCCATAAGATTCTCTTAGCTTTCTTCTTCACATTCCCAGATATTCTGATTTTGAAATACTCAACCATCTATTTCCTTCTTAACCTTCACCTTCTCCGATTCCTTTACAAATTATGATTATTATTATCATAAATTTCATTTTTGCCTCGCATAACCTTTGTGATTTTGGTTCTGTTTTGAATCCTTCTCATATCCATTTGAAGGTCATTAATGTGAAGCTCGTTGCATTATTCTGAGTTCTTCACATACCAACCCCGAAGTCTATTGACATAAACATGTGATTGTTCCGAATCCATTCTCGTATCTCAATTCTTCCTGCACGTATTCTATTTGATGGTCATTGATGGGAAGTCAGTTGCATTGTTCTGAATCTTCATAGGCCATTCCTGAAGTTTATTGACATGAACATGTTATTGTTCCGAATCTCTTCTCGTATTTCAATTTTCTTTCTACCTCACAATCGAAGCACGTGAACTATCCTGTAGCACTCTTGAACCTATTGTTGATCAAAGTCATTCCTGGAAGAGTGTTTGAAGAAGCAATTGGCAAGTTGGGCATGACCGATATTCATGCACCAACTTGAGGGGGAGTGTTGAATTGTATAATTTAAATTTCAAATTACTGTTAAAATTTGTTAGGTTGTTACAGTTTGTTATTATATTTCAATATTTGAATAAGAATTAAGATTAGATCAGTGTGTTATTATCTCGTATTATTAGCATTTTGTTGAATTTCTCTCTTATATAAAAACCTCATGTTGAGGAAAAATATATGAAAGAGAATGAAATGAATGAATGAAAGAGAATTGAAGAGTGAATGAAAACTCTACTTTTTAACAGTGACCAAAAAAGACATTTCAGCCACTTGTTTTAATGGCTTACCAACTTGAATCGCCAGATTTTGATTTGAGTTTTGATTGACTATGAAGCTAGCTTGGGAAGTTCCTATGAATTGCATCAACACATTCTCAAGATTAGAGATTCTTTCTTCTTCATATTGATTGTAAGGGTATAACTTATGCTCCCACCAAGAATTTTTCATGGAGTAAAGATGACAATTATTAATGAAATGATCTCCTCCACAAAAATCACAATTGATAGGTTGTGGGTGACTGACAGATTATCAAGATTAAAGCTTCTTTTTTCTTCATATTGATTGTAAGGGTGTAACTCTTGCTCTCACCAAGAATTTTCCATAGATTAAGTTTTTCAAAGGTTCCACCATGCAAGCATAGACTAACAAGAAAAAGATAATTTTTTTAAAAAAATTATTATTTTTAAATTATTTTTAAAAAAAATATTTTTTTCAATTTGAAAAATATTTTTTTAAATTTTTTTGAAATTTTATTAAAAAAGAATTTAAGATAAAGAAACAGATTTAAGATTATTTAAAAAAACAAATTTATGATAAAAACACATATTTAAGATAAAAACAGATTTAAGATAAAAAATTCAAAATTTAAAAACATAAAAAAATATTTATTATTATTATTATTATTATTATTTTAATAATTTTTTTATTTTTTATTTAAAAAAATAAAATTCAAAATTTGTTTAACAAAAGGGAAAATAAAAATAAAAAAATTATTGAATTTATAAAAGATAAATTAGAAAGATGTATTAAATCTAATAAGATAAGACAAAAGATAATATAAATATCAACCTAACAATAAAATTTAGAAAAATAATAGTTATGATAATTTCCTAATAAATTTAAAGATAACTACCTAATCTAATCCCTAATATAAAATAAAATCGTAAAGATTTAAATTTGAATTTCAAAATAAAATAAAATAAAATGCTTAAATTGAGGATATATAAATTATCCTTGTAACGGCACCAAAAACTTGTTAACTCTTTGACAAACTACCAATTAGTTCAAGTAGTAATAAAACGATTATGTGATATGTTGGGTGTTCAGCCTACCAAAACTATTTTTGATGCAATGTTAATAATTTTTTACTATTTAATATTATTTTACATATTACATTCATTCTCTAATTTACTCTAACCATAATCTCTCATATGAAAGAGTCTAAATTACTTAATTTTACTCATGATCTCTCAACAAGCTACATCAAATAAAATAATTTGCATTAAGAATAGAGATGTATATTTAAGGCTAAACAATGTCATTCTATCCTTAGATATGGACTATCTAGATATTATTTTCGAGTTCTTATAGTATAGACATTTTTCAATGCATAAATCTTCATAACATTTCATGCATATGGATGATCAGACCACAAACAAGACAATTGATTCAGAAAAGAACAACAATATGAAAATGACATTAAATAAATAGTAAGAATTGTTATATCAAGAGTGTTTGGTTGTTGAACCCCCAATAATAAGTAATTTAGCCTCTCATTGACATGAGAGACTTACAATAAACAAAAAAGAACAACAATTGATGAAAGAGAATGGAAGAAAACTGGTAAAATAAAGGGCATAAGCCCACTTTTGAGGAGTTGATTCTTCTATCCTTTGTGTCTTGAATTTCTCTTTGCTTTTTCCTTATACTTTGCTTTTAACTGTTCATTCCTTTCTATAATCAAAATTTTACTTTATTGATTTTTTTTTTATATTGACAACGCTCTAAACCCATATGTGTACGTTAAACTCAAATCCTCAAAGAAAAAAAATAATTAATATGTAATTTAAATACATAAATTTAGCAATTATCAATTAACTTGTCATGTTGATTATATGTAAAAGGGTCTCATCAAAATGTCAAACCTATTTTTTTATTACTAGACCATAGCTTCACTTAATTCCAAATAGAACATTTAGCATTTTTCCTACATATTAACGTAACTCAATTGCTCTACAATGCTTATCAAAATAAATAAATAAAAATATATGCTCGATATACTCTTTAAATAATTCAAAAGGAACACAATCGATCAACTTCATTACTAATTATAGCAAAACTTGAATTCTAAGATATCATCATTAGTTGTTTTTAGACAAACATAGATCAATCCAGTTTATCCTTGAAGAAATATATCTAGATACATTTTGAGATCCAATTTCCCCTTTCTTATTATTCTTTATCTCCCTCTGCCTTTTTATTTTTATTTTTTCTTAATTCCTTCATAATTTCCCAAATATTAGTGGAAAACATGACATTCTGAATTACGCCAATGGGACAAGGCCACAGAGGAGCTTATCAACGAGTCTTTGTCAGCACTAAAAGAAACACAACCGATATTAACATTATTAGTACTATTTGGATGAAATATTTAAGCCCCTCCTTCAATTCATTGGTTGATCCTCAACTTGATTGATTGGATGGACCAATCAGTCTCACATTTGCTAGAAGAATTCCCTTATGTGTACCCAACAGAAATTGTTAGCCAAAACTTCAAGATTATACCACAAAGCACCAGAGAGAGAGAGAAATCAAGCACACAAGATTTTAAAAAAAAAAAGTGTACTAAGAAATCTCGAGCAATAAGTCATCATGCCTTAAGATTTCTCAAATCTCATGATTGCTATTTGCCATCTAAATCTTTATTAATTAATTAAAATAAAAATAAAAGATGACACCCCCATCCCCCCCTTTTAACGGCTTTGTTATTCAACCAGGGATGCATCTATGATCATCTATTAGAATATAATTTGGACAGATACACTAATTGAAATTGTTAAGTATCGGTCATCCAACGTAAAATATTAGAACAAAATATTTCTAAGTTCCCAAGAGTTAAATTTTGGTGGTGCATAAGTAAACACTCCAATACTTAAGTCAATGTTTCCATTATATAAATAGAAGGTCAAAACTAAATATAAATACCTTAAGCTTTATTTGTCCTATTTATATTATATGTTCTCGATTCGGTTATCTTGGTGTTCTTATAAGAGGCGATGTGAGAAATGTATATCTAAGCAAGTTCGGTAAAAATCTAACAGATTTTAAGTTATGATTTAGTGTTTCGTAGTTGTAATGAGGTTTATTCTCAGCTGGAAGGTTCTCTCAATATATGCTTTTGGAATTTACTTATTGTTGCATCAATAAATTGATGCGTAACTCACGACAAGTATACCGATCGTACAAGTAATATAATGATAAGGAAGTATCGTCTCCACGAGAATTGAGGAACTAATTTGTTTGTAATCAATATCTTTAAATTGGAAAGAATAAAAATAAAATAATTGATGAATTGTAAATAAGTAATTTAAGGATTGTGCTGTGAATAAAAGGAATTAAAATAATGAAATTAAATTGCAATTATGATTAAAGATAATATTGATAATAATTTGAGAATTTATGAAGATGAATTGTGGTTAAAGCACAATCACCTCTGTTCCCTACTTATGTAATTGAGTTGATAATTAAGTTCACTTATTATAATTGTTCAAAGATATGCCTTACATCATTAGTTAAACCCAGATTTCTCGGTCATTTTAACCCTTTAATCCTAATTAAGAATTCTAATTTCTTAGCAACCCTTTTTCAGATTAAGCTTTAAGTTGACATATTATGCTTTGCAATCTTTCACCCCTATCTCTAGGTGATGTTGGATTGTTACTTTACCGATTTCAGAAACTAAAACCTCAATATCCCTATTGTGAACTCTAACCCTTAGAACCCTAATAGATTGATCAAGTCTATCAATGACAATCAAAGATTAAGAACAAGATAAAGTGAAACAATCATAATAAAATTCATTAATATCAATTCAATTAATACAAGAGTTCACATTGACTTTTGGCCTCACCACAATTAAAGAAGGATTAGCCAGACATGGTATGTCTAGCTCAATACAATGATACAAAAGAATAGAAAAGAATACAAAGAAGAAGAGTAATCAAACCCCTCAATCTTGACTTTCTTCTTAATCTTCTTGATTCTTGATTTCCTTCAATGCATCCTTTTTGGTGTTTATGCCTCTGGGTGTGTGTTTAGAACGTCCCATTACTCCCCTATTTATAGCCAAGCTTGCAAAACCTTAGTATCTTTTTGTTACTATCTTATCTTCATTCAGTTTCAAGATTTCCCGTAACGGTCGCGCGACTGGCGCCAGCTTCCAGTAGCTGTGGCGTGATCCGCGCGAGTATGACGCGATCCGCGTGGACTTGCAGTAGGTATGGCGCGATCAATGTGGGCCTGGCGCGATCCGCGTGAGATTCCAAATTCAATTGCTTCTTTATTTTGCTTCTTTTCTTCTATTTATTGCCCCTAAACATTAAAATAAAAAGAATTAATAATAAAAACCAAAAGTACTGAATTTTAACTTTATTCTAGCATTTATTTGATATTTTCTATTTATTTCCTAATAAAACTAACCTAAAAACTACTATATACTTGCAGTATATCAAATAATTCCCAGATTTAGATATTGCTGTCCTCAGCAATAAACAAAAACTTTATTGTAAGGAAAACTATATTCAACACTCAAGCATATCATCACATACACAATCTCAGAATTATTCTGTTAAATGCAATTGAATCCAAATGAAAATTTCAAGAATACTTTTCAAGTCTATCAATCATGAACATAGCCTGGATACCCCTCACCAAGGAATATAATTCACTCATCACTCAAGTGTTTTGGGTGAATCTACTCTCTCAATTCTCAAAGCTCATAATATTACCATAAGCTTGATTATCTTCTCAAGTTCCTGAAAATGAGAAACAAGAATAACTGCACAGTCAATCAAAAGGTCTTTAAAAGGTTGTAATGTGGCCTGGCTTAAGGTAGGAATAATTTGGATAGTGGTTAATTTGAGATTGAAGTCTATTAGAACTAGTCAAATCCACTTAATCAACCTCTTACTTTTATTTTCATGCCCACTTTTATACCTCTGGCTTTTCGTTTTGATTCCCCTTATTCTTGATATTATATTTTTTTTCAATTATTATTGGGGAAAGACATTTAAATCCTCCAGCAGGTATTTCCATTTCATTACTTCCCATTGGACTGCTTTCTAGACTTGGTTTCTTCCAGATCTTGTCTATTGATATTCAAACCCAAACCCAGTATTGTCTTTTTGGGTAACTTCTTTCCTTTCCTTCCTATGAAAATTCATCTTTCTATTTCTACCAGATTTGACCTACTCTCCTTTCTTCCAATCTCAAACAAGGTAGTCAAGGATAAAAAAGTTTTAAGGTAAATGAACAGGCTTAGGCTCAAATTGGCTAACAATAGACAACATTTTAAGGTAAAGTCATTTGGCCCTGGCTTAAAAAGAAAGAACATGCCTTTATCATATCAACCATGCAATTATCATAGAGAAACAAATCAAGTTCTGAAATATTATTAACAATGAGTTCACTCTGAAAAGAATTTATACTGCATAGGCTCAATCCTCACAACTTATGATATCAGCTATTCTTCCATTGATTCCTATCAAGTATTCTATTATTTTCACAATGTATTTCAATCACAAAACTACATAGTTCCAATCATGTCATATGCAATTCCACCCCCTACGTGTCTCATATATGTTTCCTAAACAATTCTCAATCAATCCCATTTCATCATTGCATTAGCAATTCCAAATCTAAAAATTATCATAACATACTCTAACATTTTATTCATCTAATTCTAAAAAGAACATATGAACTAAAATAATCTATTATTCAGACTAATTCCTAAGCTAACTTTCATCTAATTTTATTTCAGTTTATTTATTTTATTTTATTTTTATTTTTCTGCTAAACATCTATTGTTTATTTTCTGCTAAAATCCATTGTTTCTTCAAATATGATTCTTCCAAAATAACGCACATGCTTCCCATTCCCAGATTTTAACCATTGTTGTCCCCAGCAATAAGTTTATATTCTAAGAACTGGATCGCGCATTAATTCAGAAATCATCATTCTTGGAACCAACATCAATTTAACAGAATGCATTCATAATATAAATTACCCGAATATTAAACTGTTCCATATGCAATGAAATAAAATTACTGAAAATAAAAACAGAAATTAAAATATTGTCTGCTTCTCTGAAAATGATCACTCCTCAGTTTCCATGGTATCATCAGCAACAGCTGATGGCTGTGAAGGTCCAGGGGAAACTCGCGGTGGTTCTGAATCCTGTGGCTGGTATGGAGTGAAATGAATGGAGAAGTGCCTACATAAGTCTTCCATCACTTTGTTCTGATGTTCCAACAGCCTGTTGTGAACCCTCAATTCAGACTGGATTTGCAGGTAGCTTGGAGAATCCTCATAGATCAGTTCATGACGTGGGCCTCTAACAGCAGTGGAAGAAGATGCTCGTGGTGGTGGTGGTGTTTGAACTTCAGGTTGAGGAATGTCCGCACGGGGACTCCTCTCAGCAATCTCCTCAGGTCTTAGTTTAGAAGTTCGAATCAACTGCTCCTGCCACTGAGTCTCTACTGCAGCCAGATACGTCTTGTATGTCATGACTGAAGCTATCTTCACATCTTCAGGTTCATCCTCTGAAATCTCCAAACCTGCCTTCCTGCAAAGATGAGAAATCAGTGAAGAATGCGCAAGGTGTGACTTACTGCTGCCATCCTGAATCATGTGCAGTATTCTGTCAGACAAAATGCTTGCAATGTTAAGATTGTTGTCGCCTAGCAGCACATATAGAAGAATGGCCCGTTCAACATTCACATCTGTTAAATTTGTAGACGAGATTACAGTGTGATTGTTGAATTGGTGCCAAAATTTGGCTTCTCCAGTCAGATCTTGCTTTCTCAACTTCTCTGGCACATAGTCCATTCCAGATTTAGTCTTCCAAACAGCATACAATCCAGTGATACCTCTTCTGATTTCATCCGCAAGTTGAGGCATGTCATCTCTGAACACATTTTTGCTTGTGATGGGTTGCATCCTATTGAATTTTCTGATAAAATCACAAGCCTGCAGACTGTAATATGAAGTTTCCAAGAAGCTTTCGATGAATTCATCATCGAATGGAACTTCGACTCCTCTAACCCAACTTACTCTTTGACGTGCCACTGTTGCTTTATCAACATTTGACAGGAATTCCTTTAAAATCGCGCTCGAGCTTGGTTCAGCAAAACTCACCAAGGTCTTCCAATCCCTCCTGTCAATCACTTCCAATATTGGTGAGCCATCAGGAAAAGACTCCCAATCAATCCTCTTTTCCGGGATGATTTTCTTTGGCGCATACCAGTTCTCATATCCCTGTTGACATTCAAGGTCCCGGAACCGATTTGCATCAAATTCAGTTCTTGCCCTCTTGCTACCAGATGTAGCACCCTTCTTCTTGTTTCCTTGATCCACTTGCTTTCCCTGAAACTCAGAAAATTTTTCCACAACATATATATATATATATATATATATATATCATGAATTCCCAGATTTATTCGCAAGCATGTCTCAACCATTGCTTTATTCAAGTTCCCAACCAAAACTATAATCATGTAGATTTGACATATAATTTAAACAACATTTGACAATTAATTTCCAAATAATCTTTCCAATAATTCCCAGATTCATTGGGTTCTATATGACTTAGCTATGACTTCAGAATGTATACTAAGCATACTTTGATCATTGCAATGAGGAAATAAAATCTTTTAACAATGTAGCCTCATTCCCAAATTTTATTTCTAACCATACAAAATCTTTTAAGCATAACTCTAATCTAATCATTCAAAATCAATTAGCACTCACTCATTTAAATCAAAATAATTTCAACATACTTATCATGGTAACCAATGTCATTCATTCATATATTAGAGTGCCTATCAAAGAGTTTAAAGCATTACAAACCGATTTCTAACAGTCCAAAAACAGAAAAGCAATCCATGGTTTTGCAGCCGGCGCGGTTGGTGCCAGGTTCACCCGAATCGCGTTGAACTCCAGAAGCTATGGCGCGATTGGCGCCAACTTCACGCGACTTGCGTGGGCTGGGAAACAGGGGTTCATAGAAATATGAACTGCATTGAACCTAACTTCAACAATCCATACCAGAATCCATCCTATCCACATGCTTTCTACTCTAAACCCTAAAGAATATAAAATACAAGATTTAGGAAGAAGAACTCGTACCTTATCCTTAGCCATTTGAAAGAAATGAAGAACTTGAAATAAAAGCACAAGATTGCTTCGAAGAAGAACAGAACTTCAAGATAGCTATGTATCCTTTCAATTGGTACTCAGAACCAAAATGATAATGAACAAGGACGAGGTAAACTAAGCAAGGTATTTATAAACTTCAAAATCAATGGGAGTTAATGGGAGTTATGGGTAAAATGTAACTGATTTAGGGAAGTTAATGGCAGTTATTTGCTTGCAACATTTGAAGGTGAAGGCCAAGAGTTGTGGCTGCTGATTTTGGGTTCCCAGAGTCACAAAATAGATTTTCAAATTTAAATTTTAAAAACTGGAATCGAGCTTTCACGCGGATTGCGTGGCGCGATTCGCGTGGAGATCCAGAATGAATGGCGCGAGTGGCACCAGTGTCACACGATTCGCGTGAAGTCATTATTTTTTATTTTTTTAAAAAACAAAATAATTATAATAACCATTGTATATACAAATTACAATAAAATCATTAATGACACACTAAATAACATTCAAAATTAAACAATTATTAAAAATTAATCTACTAAAGCATAAAGAATTTAAAAAGAAACACTCAACTTTCAAACACCTTGGATTGCCTTCCAAGTAACGCTTGTTTAACGTCACGAGCCTGACACCGACCTCTTTAATTTTCAAGGGAACCAAGTGGTATGGAAATGGTATTCCTATCCACGTCCCCTCCATGATAAATTTTTAATCGATACCCATTCACTTTAAAAGACTTATCAGAATTTTGTGGGGCTATCTCAATTGTCCCATATGGAAAAACTTTTCTAACTATAAAGGGATCAGACCAACTAGACTTGAGTTTACCTGGAAATAATCTCAATCGAGAATTATAAAGTAATACCTGCTGTCCCGGTGTAAACTCTTTTGGATGAATCTTATTGTCATGCCATTTCTTAGTCTTTTCCTTATAAAGCTTAACATTCTCATAAGCGTTTAATCTGAACTCGTCAAGCTCATTTAATTGCAATAATCTTTTCTCGTTAGCTTGAGACGGTTCAAAATTAAGAAATTTAGTAGCCCACATCGCTTTATGTTCTAATTCCACAGGAAGATGACAAGACTTACCATATAAAAGCTAAAAAGGTGACATACCTATTGGTCCCATAATGTGTCATCCAGCTTCTTTGTCCAATCTTTCCTTGAACTTCCAACAGTCTTCTCCAAATTTTTTTTCAATTCTCTGTTGGAAATCTCAACCTGTCCACTCGTCTGAGGATGATATGGTGTAGCCACTTTATGAGTGACCCCATATTTAGCAAGCAAACCAGAGAATTGTTTGTTGCAAAAATGAGCGCCTCCATCACTTATGATTGCCCTCGGTACTCCAAATCTAGTAAATATATATTTCCTTAAAAATGACACAACTACTTTTGCATCGTTAGTAGGCAAAGCAATCGCTTCCACCCTTTGGAAACATAATCTACTGCGACTAATATGTATTGGTTGGAATATGACTTAGGGAAGGGTCCCATAAAGTCAATTCCCCAAACATCGAAGATCTCCACCTCCAGTTTATTGTTAAGGGGCATCTCATCCTTCCGCGATATATTACCAGTTCTCTAGCATTTGTCACATTTCTCCACATAATCGCGTGCATCCTTGAAAAGCGTAGGCCAATAATACCCACATTGCAATATCTTTTGGGCTGTTCTATTACCTCCGAAATGGCCTCCATAATCTGAAGAATGACAATGCCAGAGAATCTTTGGTAATTCGACTTCAGCTACACATCTGCGAATAACACCGTCAGTACATTTATAATAAGGGAATGGGTTATTCCAGAAATACCTCTGTGCATCATGGAAAAATCTCTTCTTTTGCTGCCAATTAAAATCTCCAGGAATAGCACCCACAGCCAAGGTTGTTAAATCGCCGAGTCAACTCGGTGGAACCGTACGAGTTGACGAGTTCGCGCCATAAACCGGTTCGACTCGGAGGTAGAATCGTATCTGGGGGTAGAATCGGTGAACTCGCGGGTCAACTCGGTTAACTCGGTTGCGATTTTGATTTCCCGTTTTCCTTCTCGGCTTCTCCTGTTCTTCTTCCGCAACGAGCTCGAGCTCGAGCTCCTTCAGAGGACGCGGCACAGCCACCACCTGAGGACGGCGGCACAGGCGCACAGCCACCAGAGGACGGCGGCACAGCACCATCTCTGCGGACTCTGCGACTTTGCGTCTGCGGACGACGGCGACACCACCTGAGGAGGGCGGAGGCGCTCCATCTCCAGTCGCGGTGCAGCACTGAGGAGAAAAGAAGAAGAGAAGGAGAGAAATGAGAAACGGCACAGCAAAGAAGAAGAGAAGGAGAGAAAATAGAGAAGGAGAGAAAATGAGAAATGAGAACGGCGCAGCACAGCTAGGGAAAAAGAATAGGGAATAGGTTTTCTTATTTTGGGCCAGTGGGCCTAATTTTCTTTCCATATCCCCTTTTTTCTTTCTGCAGCTTCATATAACATTTTCGAAATGGGGTTTTGTGTTTGTGTTTCTGCTAATTGCTCTTGAAGTAGACTCTTATATACGATTTACGTTTCTACGATTTTACGATTTAGCTCATCCCACCGAGTCTACGTAGACTCTACGATTTAACAACCTTGCCCACAGCTTTGAAATTAGCCATGTCAGCGAACCAAGGACCCAATTTAGTGACCATCATCACTTTCTCGTCAGGAAAGGACTCATTAATAACTATCTCTGGTCCATCTTGTAATTCCCTTTCCTTAATTCTTGAAAGATGATCAGCTACTTTATTCTCTACTCCAATCTTGTCCTTGATTTCCAGGTCAAATTCCTAAAACAATAACATCCACCGCAACAATCGCGGCTTTGCATCCTGTTTATTCATCAAATACTTAATTGCAGCATGGTCAGTATAAATAATAACTTTAGACCCTATCAAATAAGATCTAAACTTATCTAATGCATACACTACAGCTAGCATTTCTTTTTCAGTAGTGGCATAATTAACTTGTGCCTCATTCAAAACTTTACTA
>PYAF01004373.1:84859-113262 GCA_007407185.1 Glycine tomentella | reverse complement strand
GTTTATTCATCAAATACTTAATTGCAGCATGGTCAGTATAAATAATAACTTTAGACCCTATCAAATAAGATCTAAACTTATCTAATGCATACACTACAGCTAGCATTTCTTTTTCAGTAGTGGCATAATTAACTTGTGCCTCATTCAAAACTTTACTAGCATAGTAGATAACATGCAACAATTTATTCTTCCTCTGACCGAGAACAGCACCAATGGCGTATGCACTTGCATCGCACATAAGTTCAAATGGCAAAGTCCAGTCAGGTGCTATCAAGATAGGTGCAGTTGTAAGTTTCTCTTTTAACATATTAAAAGCGGCAAGACAATGCTCAACAAACACAAAATCAGTTTCTTTTACTAGAAGTTGACTCAGAGGTTTTGCTATTGTAGAAAAATCTTTAATAAACCTCCGATTAAAGCCTGCATGTCCTAAGAAACTTCTTACCCCATTAACATTAATTGGTGGTGGAAGTTTTTCAATTAATATCAGTTTGGCTTTATCAACTTCTATACCTTTTTCAGAAATTTTTATGTCCTAAAACTATTCCTTCACGAACCATAAAATGACATTTTTCCCAATTTAAAACTAGGTTCGTTTCTTGGCAACGTTTCAATACTTTAGATAAATTCATTAAACAAGTATCAAAACAAGAACCAAAGATGGAAAAATCATCCATAAAAACTTCCAAATCTTTTTCTACCATGTCAGAAAATATGGACAACATGCACCTTTGAAAAGTTGCCGGCGCATTGCATAGGCCGAATGACATCCTTCTATAAGCGAAAACTCCAAAGGGACATGTGAAGGCTGTCTTCTCTTGATCTTCAGGTGCTACTGGAATTTGATTATAGCCAGAATACCCATCAAGGAAGCAATAAAATGCATGTCCAGCCAATCTTTCTAACATCTGATCCATAAATGGCAATGAGAAATGGTCTTTTCTTGTGGCATCATTCAGTCTTCAATAATCCAAACACATCCTCCAACCGGTGATTGTCTTAGTGGGAATTAGTTCATTGTTATCATTGTGAACTACAATCATCCCACCTTTCTTGGGCGCAGTTTGCACAGGACTTACCCATGGAGTATCTGAGATTGGGTAAATCATATCGGCATCTAGCAGCTTGACCACTTCCTTCCTGACCACTTCTTTCATGGTAAGATTTAATCTTCTCTGAGGTTGTCTCATTGGTTTTATATCATTCTCCATCAAGATTTTATGAGTGCAAAAAGATGGATTTATGCCCTTTAAATCAGATATGGACCATCCGATTGCACTCTTGTGTTCCTTGAGTACTTTAATCAATTTTTCTTCTTCAGCTTCAGACAATCCTTTATTGATAATAACAGGATATGTCTTTTCTGCTCCCAAGAACACGTATTTCAGGCTACCTGGTAATTCCTTCAGCTCTAATTTTGGTGCTTCATTAGTGATGTCATCTTCTTTTTTTTCCAGCACCTCCATTGCACCTTCTCTGTCTTCAATTGGATTCTCTTCACTTCTGATTTCCAGCACTTCAACTAACTCCTGCTCTTTAGAATTCTCTGTATGCACTAGAATATCTAATATATCAATTCTGAAACAGTCATTTTTATCAATAAGACTTTTCATTGCATCAAGAACATTAAAAAAAACTGATTCATCAAACATTCTAAGTTCTAGCTTTCCATCAGCCACATCAATTAAAGCTCTAGCTGTGGCTAAGAACGGCCTACCTAAGAGGATAGGTATCTCACTTTCCTCCATGTCTAGAACTATAAAATCAGCTGGGAAAATCAGCATATCAACCTTAACCAAGATGTCTTCAATGACTCCACTAGGTTTTCTCAATGATCTGTCAGCCAATTGAAGAGACACCATGGTAGGTTTAAGTTCAAAAATTCCCAATGATTTGCATATAGAGAGAGGCATTAGATTAATGCTCGCTCCAAGATCACATAAGGCCTTACCTATATTTACATTACTATCTCAATCGAAATATTAAAACTTCCTGGATCTCTGAGTTTAGGAGGAACTCGCCTTTGGATTATAGCGCTGCACTCTTCAGTAAGCACCACTGTTTCACATTCCTCTAATTTATGCTTTCTAGATAATAAATCCTTCATAAACTTAGCATAGTTAGGCATATTAGCAAGAGCTTCAGCAAAAGGTATGTTAACATGCAATTTTCTAAACATTTCTAAGAACTTAGCATATTGTTTCTTTTGAGCTTGTTGCTTAAGTTTCATAGGATATGGCGGCTTTTCAAAACGTGAAAAATCCAATACCTGTTTAGAATTTGCAGCCATGGAATTCTTACCATTACCTGTTTGTGTCTGTTCCTCTGCTTCTTGCTCCTCATCTTGATTGGTTTTATCTTCCTCACCAACCTTTTTCTGCACTTTATCAGTCTTCTCTTGAGGTGTGATGACAGTTCCACTTCTGGTTGTTATTGCTTTCGCTTGTTCTCGTGGATTGATCACTGTCTCACTAGGAAATTGTCTCGGCTGTCTTTCTGAAAGCTGCCTTGACAACTGACCAATTTGATTCTCAAGATTGTGAATAGACGCATCTTGATTCTTGTGGTGAGCTCTGGTCTCAGTAATGAACACATTTGTCTCCTTAATGAATGCAGTTGTCACCTGAATATGCTCATTAGTAGTCTTGGACAACTGTAACATGGCTTTTTCTAATTCAGAGGGTTCTTTAGGTGGAATAGGTGGAGGCTGTAAATAATTGTTAGATTTATAATCTAAACCTCCTCCTTGATACTTCCTCTGAAAATTATTACCCATAGCAAAATTCTGATTTCTCTGAAAGTTTTGCTGGGGTCTTTGGTCATACCACACACCGTTTACCTGAATTGGGTCCGCTCCGATCAGTGTAGGACATTCATTCGTTTGATGGTCCTCTTGGCAATATTCATAATTGAATACTGGAGCTCTACTTGGTGCAGCTTGTACTGCAGAAATTTGAAGCGTGTCAATTCTCTCATTAAGCTTGGCAAGCTGTTGTGACAAGAGCTTCTGTTCTACTAACATAGCATCGCTACTCCCCAACTGAATAATCTCACGTGTGGGCTGAATTGCAATGCTCTCATTCTCATTTGTTGCTAAGGAGTCAATCAACTCATAAGTTTGAGTTGCTGTTTTGGATCTGATTGAACCTCTTATTGCAACGTTAACCATCATCCTTGATTCATTAGTCATCCCATTGAAGAAAATTCTCACCTTCTTCCCAACGGGCATATCGTATTGAGGACATTTTTTGATTAACTCCTGAAATCGATTCCAGGCTGCACACAACGTTTCTCTACTATGTTGGGTGAAATTAGTGATTTCATTCACTAATTTATTATATTTTTCCATAGAGAAATGTTGAGAGAAAAACTTTGCAGCCAACTCGTCCCATGTGGTGATGCTGTTAGGAATTTGTCTGTCTAACCATTTGAGAGCCTTTCCTTTAACTGCAAAAGGAAATAATCACAGTCTAATAGCATCATCACTCACCCCTTGGTGCCTTATTGTATCACAAATCCATAAGAATCTGTCCACGAAATCATGGGGGTCTTCGTCATCTTCACCACCAAACTGGCTTCTCTCCACCAAAGTAATTAATGATGGATGAATATCAAAGTGGTTCACCTCTATCGGTGGTCTGACGATACTGGAATTTGGTCTGGTGAATAATGGAGCAAGGATGTCCTCCATTAATTCATCTCCTGGTCTCGGCTGGTTATTGTTTCTTTCAGCCATCTCTAATTCAACTGCAGGTTGTGAACTAGAGTTCTCTGTTTTCTGTTTCTGCTTAGCTAGCCTCCTGTTTCTTCTTGCAGTCTTCTCTATCTCTAGATCAAACTGTAAAGTTCAGGTTCAACTAAACCTCGCATAAACTAAAGGAAACAGATCAGTAAAACAAAATTCCAATATTAAAGATTAAATTACAAATAAATTGGCGTACTCAATCCCCGGCAACGGCGCCAAAAACTTGTTGCGTCAATAAATTGATGCGTAACTCACGGCAAGTGTACAGATCGTACAAATAATACAATGATAAGAAAGTATCATCTCCACGAGGATTGAGACACTAATTTGTTTGTAATCAATATCTTTAAATTGGAAAGAATAAAAATAAAATAATTGATGAATTGTGAATAAGTAATTTAAGGATTGTGCTGTGAATAAAAGGAATTAAAATAATAAAATTAAATTACAATTATGATTAAAGATAATATTGATAATAATTTGAGAATTTATGAAGATGAATTGTGGTTAAAGCGCAATCACCTCTGTTCCCTACTTATGTAATTGAGTTGATAATTAAGTTCACTTACTATAATTGTTCAAAAATATGCCTTACATCATTAGTTAAACCCAGATTTCTTGGTCATTTTAATCCTTTAATCCTAATTAAGAAGTCTAATTTCTAAGCAACCCCTTTTCAGATTAAGCTTTAAGTTGACATATTATGCTTTGCAATCTTTCACCCCTATCTCTAGGTGATGTTGGATTGTTACTTTATCGATTTCAGAAACTAAAACCCCAATATCCCTATTGTGAATTCTAGCCCTTAGAACCCTAATAGATTGATCAAGTCTATCAATGACAATCAAAGATTAAGAATAAGATAAAGTGAAACAATCATAATAAAATTCATTAACATCAATTCAATTAACACAAGAGTTCACATTGGCTTTTGGCCTCACCACAATTAAAGAAGGATTAGCCAGACATGGTATGTCTAGCTCAATACAATGATACAAAAGAATAGAAAAGAATACAAAGAAGAAGAGTAATCAAACCCCTCAATCTTGACTTCCTTCTTGATATTCTTGATTCTTGATTTCCTTCAATGCCTCCTTTTTGGTGTTTCTGCCTCTGGGTGTGTGTTTAGAACGTCCCATTACTCCCCTATTTATAGCCAAGCTTGCAAAATCCTAGTATCTTTTTGTTACTATCTTATCTTCATTCAGTTTCAAGATTTCTCGTAACGGCCGGGCGACTGGCGCCAGCTTCCAGTAGCTGTGGTGCAATCCGCACGAGTATGACGCGATCCGCGTGGACTTGCAGTAGGTATGGCGCGATCAGCGTAGGCCTGACGTGATCCGCGTGAGATTCCATATCCAATTGCTTCTTTATTTTGCTTCTTTTCTTCTATTTATTGCCCCTAAACATTAAAATAAAAAGAATTAATAATAAAAACCAAAAGTACTGAATTTTAACTTTATTCTAGCATTTATTTGATATTTTCTATTTATTTCCTAATAAAACTAACTTAAAAACTACTATATACTTGCATAATATCAGTTATTGAGTCAACACATTAACTTAATTTGTCAGCTTGACTCAGATTTTTCTTAAAAAATTCGAAAACACTACTGTAATAATTAATATAAAGATTTAAATATATTTTTTAATCTTTAAATTTGGATTATTTTTGGTCCTCTATATTTAAGTTTGTTTTTTTAGTCCCTTGATTTCAAAAAATAATCTTTTAGTTTATTCTACAATTTTTTTTATTGTTTGAATGTCTAATTTGTGATAGTTTTATCTCACTAGAGAGACTAAAAAAAGTTTTTTTTTTTAAAATTGAGATACTAAAATAGGCAAATTTAAATTTGGAAAAAATAACAACCTAAATTTGAGAGACAAAAACATACATAACCCTTAATAAGATTATACTTTTGGAGGAACTACTATTAGGAGATATTTGTTGAGTTTTTTCAATATGCATCTCTTGGGGGCCAGAGTGAATGTTTAATACTTGCACAGGTATCAATTTCACAAAATTGTAAGAACATCTCGTAATCTTGAAAAAGACAAAAAAAAAAAAAGAGTTGTTAGTGCTAGAATCAATATAAGGTTTAGATTATCTTAAAGTGCTAGTATTCTTCACTCTGTAATTTTTGGCAACCAATTACAAAAGTGTTCCTCTCCAATCCTTTTATTTGGAGATGCTACGCAGGGAATAAATTATCTTCTCTGAACTACTTGTCTTCATCTTCCTTTCTAGGCCCACTTTTCTACATTGACAAAATTGCACATGAATATACCCTTTGTCCCATTTGGCACTATGATCGGGAAAAACATATGTTGATGAATAATTAGATATATAAGTTACAACAACCCTAAGGAGGAATCTAGAATGGGAGAATAAAATTGATAAGCTAGCTAGATTTTTGCCTTATTCTAAATTCGTTCACATTAGGCGATTTTTGTTTTCTTTGGTATAACTCTGCGAATTTACCTCCCAAGTGAACGACCAAGAATATTTGGCAAGTGACGAGTGAGCAGTACTTGACCACCAAAATAGTATTTGGGAATTTTTTTTTCTTTGTGCCATATACGCATTCTATATACTTGATGATCATATTATTTTGTTTGTTGCAAATTATTGATTAATTGTTTTCAAAAATAATTTTAGACAAAATTATTCATGCAATTATCATCCACAATTAATTTACGAATCATTACTCACACAGTTGAGTATAATAATTATGCACAAGCAACGTCATTTTGTTGTCCCATAGTAAATGCATGAAAATGTATTGTTACGGAATTCATATATTGGGCCACAAATCGATGAGCCCAAGAAGATTAGTTATTTGTGGAAAGATTAAGACTTTAAATATACAACAAATCTGGGACAAATCTCTGAGATTATTTTATCAAACAAATAATTAAGATATATTATTTATCTTGTGCAGATTATGACCAAGAATTGACAAAGTTTCCTCAATTAACCACAGGTCAGTGAAAGCATAAATAGCCCATTATCAAAGGTGAAAGGTACACACACATATTCTGACTCTCTCTTTTCCTTTCACACAAGCACACACTGCACACCACTTGTGTTGTGTTGTTTTGTTGTGATCTTCATCTTCCTCTGGGTGCTTCAAACTTCATACGCATTCAGAGAGAGAGAGAGTACTGATCCCATATTGAGACCCAGTTTTCATAACTGGACATCCGTTTTTCTGGAACGGAACATGTATATTCTATAATAACATAAGAAATTGTGTAGAATATGATTTCTTCTTCTTCAATAATTCACAAAGGAAATAAGTAATGGTGTTAGATGGATTTATTTACTTCCATAATAGCTCAAATTAAAAACTTATCTGTGTGTGAAGGGGACAAAAATAAAGCCTCTCTCTAACAACTGTATAAGTAATCTCTAGCTACTCTATAAACTATATTCTCTATGAGTTGGTTTTGACCATTTGGTGCTAGCTGTTCTATTACTTCTGTATGTCACGAACCTACCTCTGGTCACCACTTCTAGATGCTGTGGTGACAATTAAAACGCGAATAGTTTATTTTTCAATTATTTAATTACTCCAATTCATTTTATATCCTATTTTATAATATTTTTACACAACCCTGTGTGTCTATGTATGCATAATGAATTAATGATAATTAATGAATTGAAATAAATGTTTTGTTTTATTAGGACAAATGTAAAATGTTGTAAGTTTGATTTGAGACCTAAATGCAACCCAATTCACATCACATGATAAAAAGATCAAAGAAGCCTCTCTCTCTCTCTCTCTCTCTCTCTATTATTCTTGGTGGTCAACGTCCTTGTCATCCCACTTAATTAAGCATATTAATTTAACAGGAAGTAACAGTGAATGAGAAGGAATGGAGGAAAATTATCCCATTTGTGAGAGTAGTTGAGTTGTAAGCACCAATGGCTGTGAATCAAGATAGCACCCACACACGCACTCTTTGTGTTGGTATTTAATGGTGCCAATTCTAAAAGGTGGAGTGGTACCATTTCAAAAAGTGATATTAGGGGCCAAATCATGTCACCGAGTGATATTATTTAGGTGATAAGACTTATTTATTATGAAAATACGGAAAATAAATATAGATGACATTAAAAGATAAATGTATACAATTATTTTATAATTATGTATTTTTTATGGATCACATATATTTTTATAAGAAACAATCATGTTTAAGCGTTAATATTTAATATAGTTTTGTATTTGAGAATTAAATTTGAGACAACAAATTAAGTTTAAATAATTTTATGCCCTTTGACATACACACTTTGTAGTATTTTAATAGTTATACATAATTATATGATTTAAATTTATAATTAATTTTTATACTTTTAAAGTTCTCATATTTTTAAAATAGAATCGTTCTCTAATTTAGATGTCCGTCCGTGTGAGACACGAGTTTATTTTAAAACTATAATAAAATAATTATAAACAAATCGTTGAGAGTTTATAACGGTATATTTATATTTTAATTTAGATGTCAATGCTTTAGATGCTTTTATCCCAAAGTTTAAAATAATGAAAATAAAAGAGTACAGTTGCTGTCCTTTTCTTGAATTCGTTCTTAATTAGTGATACTTTTTAACAAGTTTTTAAATGATTGATAGTTTTTTTTGGTAGATAAAATTTAAGAGAAGAAAATGTCACTTCAGTTCAAGAAAGAAAAGTTTTGAGACACAAAAAATATTTATAAATATAATTATATTTATCTCATTTTAAGAAAATGAGTGAAGAATTAACTATATGACCTATCATATGTGAGATTCTATTTTTTCTCACTCCATCAACTCCTTGGGTTGATAGTTTTTTACTTTATTAGAATGTTATTTCCTTATTATAATGTCAAATATTAATGAATACATACTATATTTAGAATCTTAATATATGATAAAGTTTTTTTTAATGAATATAATTTAGTTGACAACACAAGTTAAGTTTATGGAAAATAACATGTATGATTGATATAAAATATATCCTTGATGAGGAGTGAAGAGTTTTAAGTTTAACTAATCTTCAAACCAATAATTATTTGTAAAACTAATCTAATAACTTGAAGTTTATGGGATTGTTTGGGGTTTCAAGCTGAAAGTTCTAATTAGCAAGATTAAAACAAAACTCTCTTCAACTTGAGTCTTTACTAAAAAATAATAATTAAAAACTTCATAGAACAATTAATGATTGAATTTAGAAATGATACAAATTAAACCTCACAATTTTCATGTTCATACTAACCTAAAAAGAGACACTTAGAATTTTTAATATCATGTAATATCCTTTGGATCTTTATAATGTGAAACATCTATTGAATGGTAAACCACTTTCCTCCTAAAATGCTATTGAAAATGCAAGACGTTTTCTCTATCTTTACGGGTTGGAACATTCTTTAAAGGATATGAGAAGTTTTGTACTACAATTTGAAAGTAGTTTCTCAGAAGAAATAAAAAACAACTTATTTAGATGAACTATTTTTTATCCAACCATGCCCTTATATTTCCCCCCATCATTTACTTCCATAATAAACCATGAAATATTATTAATTCATCGATCAATAAACTCAGAAACATACTCTGTCCATTTTAATTACATTCATATTTGAATATTATCATCTATTAAACACATTTTATACTCAATTATTTTCAAAGGGTGACAAAAGAACTGGAACGATATAATATCATGTAATGTCGGATATATTATAAATCATGTAGTCACCCTGCCACAAAACAAGGCCTAATCACTCGTTGATATATCAAGGTCAACAATATTTGATGAATGACCAATGGTTTCCAATCACAAAAACACAAGTGTGCTATTGGAATTTTTGGAGGGGTATATTATATGTAAGACTTGGAAATACACCCACGAGCATTTGTCTTGGAGGATTGGAAAAAGAAGAAATGTCCTTTTTTGGAAAGATTAGTGGATACCTAATGCTGGCATAATTATAGCTAGAACTTGTCAATAATGATGTGCTGCAGGGACTTAATTAATATAAACTCCATGGAGCTGATTTCTGCCATAAGCTTCTCCATAATTATTTGTGAAATAAGAAAATAACTTATAGTAGTTAAAGTCAATTTTTTTAAAAAACTAAATGATTTTTGCTTAAAAAACTTATCCAAACAGGGTTTTTATCCTTTAAGTTTTGCTGGGGGACTTTTTCCAATTTGTATTCCCTCGTGGCTTTTGAGTTTGTTTCAATCCTGTCTAAAAAAAAAGTTTTACTTTAGGTTAGAATATTTCTTATAAAAACTTATGCAGTTATGCCATCATCTTATCTTTTTTTAGTTAGTTAGGCATAATTTGTTTCTATTTTGATATTAGAGTATTTGGTTTTGATATTAAATCACTTGCAAATGTACTTTTGCTGCTCAGCCTTGAAGAAGAAGAGTTCTTTTAAGATGCCCCATATATATTAATTAGGAACAACTTCTTGTAAATCCAAGATAATTCTCTTTCTTCAAGCTAACTTTTAACAATTGTAATATCATACTATTTATGAATCCGTGTAGGTTTAATTTCTCTGATGCGCTAACATCTTCTTTGGTGGACGGGTTTTCTTAATTAAGATATCCTAATATCCATTGGTTAATTAAAAAAAATTGTGACAGAATAAAATTGTACGTTTGCGGTTAAGACTTAAACAACAATCTTCTAAATTCTAATGGCATTATTGGGATTTGGGAGGGCCTTACCATTCTACCACATTTATTTTAAAAAAAAAAAAACTCAGTTTATTTACCATACCATTTTGTTTATCAGCATTGACATTACTAATGGCTAATCATTATCATTTTATAGCTCTACGCTTGTAAGTTGTAACTTACCCTGTAACAAATATGTAGTGGTTGGCTTCTCAAGCAACGAAAATTGCAAGTGCCGTACCAATAGATTGGTTCTTTAGTGGATTACGACCCTGGATTATACCCATATCATTGATATAATGCTTCATCCCCATTGGGGTGCAAAAAGATTAGCCATGCTTAATGGCCTCTTGTCCATATCATATTTTCTTCTCTCTCTTTTTTAACACATCAAATTAAAGTTTCCCTTCTAAAGTTCTAGTCAATAAAATATTTTATAGGAAAAATACAAATTTCTCACCATTATATATGGTTTTTTTCATAAAATATTCAGGTCAATGCCGATCAATGGCCAAAATTCCAAGTAAAATACCACACCAACGTCATCTAATGTGCATAATGTGAGTGGTTAGGTGACCATAGTATTTGTAACCCCATTATTTTTTATTGTCCAATGCCACTTGATAAGCCAATAAGGTCATGTCACGTTATCAATTGTCCGTACCTATTTAATAGTATGCATATCTTTGCCATTTAAAGTCACTGTCCCTTCTGAGCTAGGGGCACCCTCTTATTTTTTTCCCTCATGACACTGATTTTAACCACATGAAAGGACAGTGGTGAATTGAACCATCAGATTCAGATCCCTCAAATATTTGTAAGGAGTTTGAAGGAAACAGTAGCAACAATGGCACAAGAAAACAAAGACCAATCCTCCCAAACAGGACTTATTAGGAACCTCAATGTTACCTTCTGGCAAAGTCTATTTACCCATTTTGGGCAGACAGTGCCTGAAAACTATATATCCTTTGAGAAAAAAATTGATCCAAGGCGTTGTTGTAAAAGATGCGGGTCACTAGTTACGAGCACATTCTAATGTAAAATTCAATAAATAAAAACAAAATAAACATTAAAGCAAGAATCCTCCCGATTCATTGTCAAAATTACTTTCTATGTATGCTAATATACTTTCACTGGTAGTAGTATCCCATCTTATCAATCCCCACATTTGTTTATTTGATTATTTTATATAATTAGATAGTGACTCAAAAACAATGTGCGCAAATATAATAATGCACCACTTGTTCCAAGCGTCCAATTATTTGCAATTAGAACAAACTTAAAGACTTTATTATTGTGGAACCACATTATTAAATAAATTTCAGCTATCATTGATTCGATCGCTTACAATTTCCCCCATAGAGTAGAGTGGTCCCTCTTTTTCTGTGTTTAGGAAGTGCCATATGGAAAATCCAAAATCAAATGCATTTTCGGGTGTAGATCGTTGGAACTCTGTTCTTACGCATAGATAATGGTCTTATATATGGAATGGTTGTAGTTTTGTTGTAAGCTTTGATGTTATAGGAAATTGTAAATAAATGCAACGGATGCAATTACAATTGTGGTTATTTCTACATTGAAATCCTTGGCTTGGTAGTAGAAATCGTGATTGCGGAATGTTTTTTAAAACCTTATACTTATTATGGCATAAGAAATACAATGGATGGCAACAATTGCTTCCTCTCACCAAGAGAAATACTGAAAGAACTATTATGACCAAGGTCAAGAAGGGGAAGAAGAACCAAAAGAGGTTAAATGGCATTCAAAAAACATGTTAGGACAGTGCTGGAGAAGCAAGGGATTTGCCAGAAAATGTATCAACTTGCATAGATGGGTAGTGAAAAGGAACAAAGCTTCAAAGAATGAAGAGTGTTGAACCCAATATTTATTCTGTAAGGGGGAAAACATGTGAGAATTCAAAATTCACCTTAACAATCAGGGGTAGTTGAACAAAGAAACTTAAAACAGGGATTTAATGGTCTGGTAACAATAGTGATAGTCACAATTAGTCCACTACTTGCTCTCCATTCAGGCTACTATTGCTACTGCACAAAAAATGGAATGCAATGCCCCTTTTCATCACAGCCAGGCCATGTGATGCAACAATAGCAGTGCTATAGTGCACTATTAACTACTGTCATGGATTAACAAAACCATTGGGCTCTATCAAAGACAAAAAATTTCTTTTGTCTTCCTCTACCTATTTTAATAAAACTATCCTCCATGTGGTGGAATTCTTAATTCTACAAAACTAAATAAAGATAAATATATGAACACAAACTCAAAAGGAATCATGTTCAGATTTTGAAGGTAAAAGAAAGCAATAAATATATAAGATTCCTTCAGATGAACAGATTACAATTTCCTTCAAAATCATTGCTATGTTTAGTTTAAAGGCAGAATCATGTTTGGAGAAAATTAAATTTTGGTCATATCTTGAAAAAACGTGGTCAATTATTTGTGAGAGAATTCCACACCCTTTCTTTGCTTATAATAACTTCTCTGGAATATGATAAGGGCATCTCTTACCCCAATTCCTTGGCTTGTAATAACTTCTCTTAAATTTTCTGTGTCCTTGAAGTACTATTTATGTAAATTTCTAATCTCTAATTTCTCTCTCCTTAAATGTGTGTAGCTTAGCTAGCTAGGCAAAATGAGCACAAGGTGATAGCCAAGACATGTAACCGTAAGGGGAAGGAAGAGAAGACCGAAAGTGTGTTTGGCCAATAATAATGCTGTGAAAGTGAGACCTTCCTTGCAAATGAAGCTTAGAGAGCTTCAGGGAGCAGTTCCTGGGAGTAAGGGAATGGACATGCACACTTTCTTCCAAAGCATTGAACAATACATACTTCAACTTGAAGCTAAAGTCACGGTCCTAAGGTGTTGTCCAATTTGTATAGAAATTTCAAACTATAAACATAACTGACAAGCATTAAACCAAATAAAATAAGAAACTCCCCACAGAAATGCAATTAGCAAATAAGAAACACTCCACTGATTGATAGGAAAAAAGAAGCAAAGAAATTATTAGTTTAATAAAATAAACCAAACATTCTGCCAAATAACAACTACATTTCAACAGCACAATGAATAAAACATTTAAGAAATAAATGGAGTGAATGAATTTATAGCATTAAGTTTAGCACAATTTTTAAATTAACCTTTTTACAATCATTAGGAAATCTACCAAATGACACCTAACTGGTTTAACTTGAGACAAATAAAATATTAATATAAATGTAAAAAAGATTATACCTGAAACTTTATAAAACTGACAATTCCCAGGCAAGGAGCCAATGATCCCTCCCTGTATAAAGAATATCATTCATGTTAGATCATTTCCTATATTGTCTATGTTTTTTTAGAATTAAAATTGGTTTAAAAAATGTTAGTTGCCCATCAGGCCGATAGCATACCGCAGTTACTATATCTTTGGTATCGATCCAGTCAACAACATGGCAATCAGGAATTGTCTAGATGCGTACTTTTCCATCTATAAATTCATTAAAATAATTATCATCCACGGGATTGAATTGTATGCAAGTCACTACGATACATTATCAAATACAAACAAACTGTGAGATAGTTTGTGATGATAAAAACAAATTATTGGATAAGAGTTCAAGAAGCCTGAAAAGAAAAGAAATGCACCAAGGCGCACCATAATTACTGTGTGAGAAAACTTTCAAGCCATGGTCATGATTCACTTGCCATAGACGAACAGTTTTGTCAACTGATGATGACAGAAAATACTGCATCCATGAAGATGAGAAACCAAATTAATTTCTGCAAACTTTCATCTATGGCTAAGTGTATGCTTAGTTTATTAAACAACTTAATGACAATCACTCACATTATTGTTTGACCAAGAGAGATCAAAAACTTCACCTCTGTGCCCCCAAAACTCATGTAATGGTTTCCTTAACAACCGGAAGATCTTAGGAGGAAAAACAATGCACGCTAGAACATCAGTAATACAGTTTTTTCTCTATCTTATCCTAAATCTTCCTTGATATGAATATAATACAGTTTCTTAACATATAGAACATGGTTCATCATTATTATAACTATTATGATTACGAAAGGAATGACATCAAAACTGATAAGTGACATCATCCATCTCCTTGTGGTTTTTCCCATGTTCAATACCAAGAAAAGAAACAGCCCTGCATGCTTTGAATTCTAGTGATGATAATCTTTTGAGTTGAACCAACCTTAGGTAGGGGAAAACAATCAGAAGAATGGTAAATGCAACTGAAAAGTGCTCATATTGAATTCAAAACATATGCATATTGCATAAAAAGGTAAAGGGGTCTGTCTATTCAAAATATAGAATATTTTGATATTCATGAATCTCATGATTTTCAGATATCACAGTTTCAGCTCAAACCATGGAACATGTGGTGATGTTAGTTTATAAGATTGTTATCCATAAGCCCCTGATTATAAATTCAACCAATTAAATGGCAAAAAAAGAGTAAAAAAGACACACGCTGTAATGGGACTAATTAAATGGCAATTTGCCAACCAACAAAAAAAGTGGTAGTAGGTTACTCACGAGCACCATTACATTTAACATGTAATGGGACTGTCCACATTATTTTAAAATTGACCATATTTTATTCAATAGCCTTATTTTTATACCCTTTTTTGGTTTGTTTTCCAGTAGTATTAATGATTCCTTCTATGTTATCCACTTCCTAAATAAGCTAAAAAGCTACATAATCTTAATCCTTAGCTAAAAAATAAGCACAAAAGATTAATTTAACCAGCAAACCTTGTCCTATGCCCTGGCCATTGATTGGTCAAGTCAAAAGTTCTGGTATTCTCTGCAAAAAAAATATTAACACATGTTGCTCCTTTACTTAATATACAATGTAAAACACAAGTCAATTTAAGAAAGACAGACTTGCAGAAATCCCATTGGTGAAAGAAGAAAGAGGGTCAGAAGAATAATAAAAGCATTGAGAGGGGAAATGGCAGTAAAAGGAAGAATTATCATTCATAACCATCACTACAAAGGCGTACACATTAGCATGAATGATTGGTATGTAGCTTTTTAGCTCAGCCTCGTCAAAACCAGTTTGAAATAAAAGTTTTATCTGCATATTATAAACAAACAAATAAATAACAATAACATTCATATACTATCATAATTCACAAGCAGTTGAGAAGATGCAATTTCTTGCCTACTTAAAGATTGTAGACTTCCCAGACTATCCAGCACCTAAACAACAGAGATAACAAAATAGCAAACTAACAATACTATCAGATTTTCTAGTAATAATGTTTATTTTCCCAGGCTTTTCTTCTTCCCTGCTAAATAATAATGTGTAGAGAGTCTGGAACCACATGATTGGAGAGTGGAACCAAACATACATTCTTAATTGACACATAATTGATCACAAATATGAAAAGATTAGCAAATTAAGGAAAGAGGAATAGCTAAAGGATCAAAAACAGTAAAGGAGGAATTGTTTAGAAAGCCAAGTTCCATTAGTTATATAGACAAAAGTTCAATTTGAGAAGAGAGAAGTAGCCCACACCAATTATCATTTACAAATTTGCTCTAGCCAAAGGGCAAATTAACAACACGACCATCTAAATAAATTGACAAGTAGCCCACACCATCCCCCTTTGGATAGGCCTCCATACTTCCTATAACCGAAGTAACAAAACTTATTAAAATATAAATCAATATCATGTCAAAGAGAACTCTAAATGCATATATAATATACACAAGAATTGAATCCAGCACCATGGATGGTGATCGAGCAAAAACTTCTCAGAGTACAGTTTCTTTGAGTCTAATTTAGAGAAGTTACTAATCGTCCATGTGAACTTCTCAAACGTCAATTTAAGTTTTCCATTCTTAACCAATCAAGAGAGGTAATTTAACTAAATCAAATTTAACCACTTTTGAGATAAGACATTTCCATTGGTAGGGGTGATCTCAAATGAATCAATTGAAATCTAAAAACCACAGCATAAAACAATTTTTTTACATCCATACCTCCAAATTCTGTATAATTTGTTGTCCAAAAGCATCATCTGGGTGGATCTGTTAGCATAAAAACATATAATGTGAACATCCTACTTTCTTCACATAAAACTGATAAAAGAAGTAGAAAAAGAAACTTTCTTCACATCCCACTTTGGGTCATGAAGTTTTCTGCAAGCCAGGGAAAATGGTGAGCAAGAACCGTGAATAGCATAATTTGAATTGCAAATTAAGAACTGATTTGGATTTAATTATTATTTAAGATTTAATAAAATGAAAATTCAAAAGGTCTCCAAGTAAGATTTTGATTATAAGCTATTTTGAACAGAAGATAAACTAAGCCAGCAATAAACTAAGTATATCACGCATCAGATATCATTCATTAACCAACTAATTGAAAGTTATAACTTTTCCTTTTGAAAAATAAAACAAATTTCCAAATAAAAAGGTGCACCTAGAATGAAAAATAATTTACTCCCAGGAACCCAACTATCAATTTCAGCAAAACCAAAGAAAAATGATAATCCATAAGGATTACATTCGAATAATAAGGAAACACATAATTATGATTCCAACGGATATATAATTCACATGTATCAGAAATTAAAAATAGGAGTTACATCCATTCAAATATTTTATACCAACTTGAAAGTTACACAGCAAACCTATGGTCATCAAGCAAAAACAGAAAGCACCAGAGGGCCATGGCAATTAGGACACCAACTTTTATTATATTTTGATGAAAACTGATATACTATGTTCAATATTCTATTTTACTAATTTATCGATTCATGTTCTATCATATTTTGTTTGATCATCTATATTTACTACTTATAACATTAACAGTTAACAAAATCCATCCAACAACTTGTATTAAAAATTGCTACTTTGTTTATAATTAAATTCAGGTAAACCAATCCCACACCAGCTACACCAATCCATTTCAAATTCAATTGAAATAGCTGAAGCACAAATAGATTTGAGGAGTCTCAGAACAATATTGAAATATAATTTGTTTCAAAGGCATAATGAAAAATGTAAATATGAAATATAATTTCTCAAGGCATATATTCAAACTTTGAACTAAAATAAAACTATACATCTGAATGGGTTCAATAATATGTTTATAAGTTCACATGCCTAGATGACTCCTTCATCATCATTTAGAAGGTTTTCCAGAAATGTAAATTGAATCACATACCAGATGCATAGTATTTAAAAAATAAATAAAATCAAAGACTTCTTTTCTAGCAAAAATTACATTATCTACCTGTCATCCTTGGTCCAGGAATAAATGATGATAATATTAAAGAGTCAATGGCTTTGAAAGGAACTTTGGCAGGGTCTCCTCAGGTATGGCGTGAAGAATGAAACAGCAAAGAACAATGATGTTATTATTACAATGAAGACATTGAAATGAAAAAGTAATAAAAAAGCTGGGTTTGACATGAATCAAATTTTGCAGAAAATATAACCAAAAATGAAATGAATGAGCATAAATTATTTGCTTCTATATAAATTAAATAAATAAATATTAAAGAAGAAAAAAAAAAGAATAGAAAGAGAGATTAGAAACACCACGTGCTTTAACAGGGTATCTTCTTTTGAGCAGAAACAAACACAAAATGCATGAATAATGGTTATAATAATGGAATATTCAGTGTGGGTGACATTCTATTTGTGGTTGGAAAAGGATTTTTCACTTCACCATAAGATTGTTAACATTGTATAATATCTAAACCCAACACACTATGAGAGTAGAAAAAGAAAATGGTTATAAAATAGAATCCTTAAGTTAGGATTGATACTTTGATTTGATGTAGAGTCTATTTCATTGTCAGCATGCCATATACAGTATTTGATATCTCCAATAACTGCTGCTCCATTTTATCCCTCGACGTAAATAATTCCATGAACATTTCCTGTGAGAAAAATATTATACGATAATTATTAAACTGGAAAATATAAAAATTGATAAAATATTATACACACATCTAATACTATTGACATCACCTGATAGAATATCAATGAATTGTCAAGGTCTGACTTTGAATTAACAGTCATAGAAGAATCAGGGGTCACATTAGGTTGATCTTTCTTTATCTTTGGCACCAACTCCAGCAAATTGCTATAATCATGAGAGAGAAAAAATTAGACGGTTACCAAAAGGAGTAAAACAACATTTTTTCCTCCTTTATCTTTTTTCAGTTTTTGCCCTGAAAGGGAGCATGAAATGGTTTTAAAGAATATAATTTTACTTGTATTACCTATTAATGTTAGTAAGTTCTACACCATGCAGCTGAGTTGGTAGGGTTGAGTTCAGATCTTGAAGTACAACCTCGTTTGGAACATTAAAGCAGCTCCGGATTCCCAAACCAAGGCGCAAGTTCATTTCCCTAAATATTGTCTGTGTTGGTGCTTCCTAGCCAATCCTCCCAACTTCGTGGAGGATAACTTGAAGTGGTGTCTTCTCTCAATTTTCGCACATCACTCAATTTGTTGGTTATTTCCATTAGCTGTTGCTCAACTTTAGTTTTCCAAATCAACATGTTTTCATGCATGCCGTGTCAATATGTAAAGCTACAGTAAGCCATATAATACATTCAACATAATATGAATCCCATTAAGGCCTAAATAAAAAGTGATTAAGCACTAAAACAGTACCCCCCCCCCCCAAAAAAAAACAAAAAAAGTTACACAATTATTAATTAAGGAAGTACATTAAAAATAAAGAACTAATAACAGGGTCTATATTCTTGAAAAGTGAAAAAATGTGGAAATAAACTTGCTTAGATACCTGCACACGGCACACCCTTCAAAGAACTCATAATCTCAGTTACACGCTGCTCAGACATAGCTTTCCAATTCACAAAATTTTTCTGTGTCTCCTGTCAAGAAATATCAAAATAAAAAGTTCATAAACTTCTATTCAAGACAACAAACCATTGAATTATTAAATTATTCACCTCCATAAAATACATTTCACTATTTTCTTGCTTCTTGGCAATGAGCTCTTGCATGTCTCTGCTATGCAAATTAACTATTAAAACTGAACATATAATAGTAAGCATACAAAATTATTTATGAAATTTGAGTTTCCAAGTTCAATACTTTTTCATCTGGGCCATTTCAATTTTTAGCATTTTCAGTTCACCAATATAAGGGTCTTGCTTAGACAGATAGAGAGAGGACTTAGACTGTTTGATTGGAGGTGAATAATTTAAAAGAAGCCAGTCATGGAATAAAAACATGTGAAATACAGTTCTACAAATACATGGAATAAAAACGTAAATTCCAAAAAAATGAATAACAAAACACAAAAAATGTTTGGAAGCAATGCACGTTCACGACAGAGTGAGTTAAGGAGAGAGAGTACTCGGGTTTTTCTTTAGAGCCAGAAGATGGGGTTTCGTCGGAATCTGCCAAGAGAAAAGAAGAAACCTTGAGCACACGAAGAAACGCAAAGGCAAAACAAAGCACAACCCAGTTAAGAAAAGCCATCAGCTTGCAAAATAAAACCCACATACAAATTTCAATTTATTGAACGAAAATGCATACATCAAGTAGAGGAGATAAACAGAGAAAAAATCCCCAAAACAGGAAACAATTACAGAAAAAGTAAATTTACTTGGAGCACCTTGTGGTCTCTTCTTCAACCATGGATCTCCTCGTTTTCCACGGTGCTCTCCCTCGTCGCCACCCTCAATTCCATCTGGGAAAAAAAATGCTCACATAGAAGAGAGGGAGAAGGAAGTGCATGGACTGAAAGAGAAGCAGCTTCGGGAGTGTGAGGATTGAGGCGTGGGAGAAGTTGATAGAGAAGGCTCGTGGTGGGTGGTGACTGTTAGCCTGCCGCCAACGGAGCTTCGGAGGCATGGGAGAGGTGTGGAACGAAGCTGAGAAAGATTTTAGAATGGACACGTCAAGGTGGAAGCTAACATTGAACGTGAAGCTGAGCGGTGGTGCGATGAGGAAGAAAGAAAAAGTAGAAAAAGAGAGGAGAAGATGGAGGAAGAGAAAGAGAGAGCGAGGAGAAGAGAAAGAGAGACGAAGGAGCAGAGGGAGAGAGAGCCACGGAGCAGAGAAGAAAGAAAGAGAGACCGGACGGAGAAGCGAAAAGAGGAGAGAGAGAGACTGAGTTGTGAGTAAGGGATAAGAAACTTGTGGACCTCACTGCATCAGAAGGTCACCAAGCTGAGGGGTGGAGAATCCGAACCTGAGAGAAACCAAGAAGAAGCTACCGAACCTGCGAAGCAACGGGAAGCTGGCGAACCAAGGTCCAAAGCTGAGAATGCACCACAAGTTGACACGTCATCAAAAAAGAGTACTTTTATTACTATAGTATAGATTTTTTTCAACAACTTTCTTAATTTTTTTTAAAAAATATGGTTGTGACTATTTGTCTACCCCTCACCCCTAACATGGACTCATAAGATGAATTTAGTGTAGATCATACTAAATCTTCATAAAGGGGGCCTTATGTTGCACAAGGATCACTCTAGAATATTTGTGGATCAGTCAAATCTTCACTTGTCCTCTTAGTTAGCAACAAGAATCAAAATAAGTCAGAAGTCAGAGTCCTTCTTCATAATCAAACAGCAAGGAAAGGTTGAGGTGGAAGGAGGTAGTCAGTTGGCTGCTTGCTGATCATGCCCCCCCACTTATAGACACAATATACTTTAACTAAGTTCTCAAATGCAAAAAAAATAAAAATGAACACATTTAGCCACTGTATATATCTACAGGAGCAAGGTACAGTATTAGTTTTATTTTTATTTTATACTAGATCATTTGTATATTTTTTAGAAGAAACAATCTTATTTAAGTCATGTAGGATTATTAGGAGTGATAAAGTTCCTTCTACTAGAATTATATATTCATGTTGTGATTTCTAAATCAGTGGTTAAACTAAAACAATTTCTTGCCAATCAATTCATATAGTCCAGGGTTGAGATTGATTTTATGAATGTTACACTTGACAAATTAAGAGTTGAACAATTAAGATTTAACAATGTAAGATCGTGTATAAGGAAGCAAGAAAGTTGCAATGACTTTATAGCATGTGCTGAGGAAAAAAAAAAAACATGTATATTAGATGACAAAATATTTTATGAAATCGTTGTTATAAATAAGTACCAATACCAAATGCCTAAAGGGTCTGTTTCAACCAAACAATTCAACAGGAAGCATACAACCAAAGAAAAGGTTTACTAGCATGAGGCACATTCAGATTAGTCAAGAAGAATAGCCTATTAAACAATTTAATCATTGCTGATGCCATTTAGGCCCTAGAACCCTATGCTAATTATATGGTGCATAAAATAAATTTAGGCTGTCACATATAGCTTATATATACGCTGATCATAAGGGTTATTTTCTGATTAAATGTATAAATGGACAAAAGTTCTCAACTAAGTACAAAGAAAACAGAGTAAAAAATATTAAATTGGTCAATCACAGAAGAAACTGTGCCGGAACCAGTTAAAGACATGATTAGTCCATATTCGGAGGGTATCTTATGCGTATCACATTTTTTGATTTGTGCGTGCAACTTTTGGAAACCATAAAGTTGTTCACTTACTTGTCAATATTTTGGAAGGTTTTTTTTCTATTCCAATGCTTACAAATATAAAATAAGTGAAAGATATGCATTTTTTTCACTGAATTTAATAAAATAGGAAGAATAAGCTAATAGGATAAGTAAAATATAAAATTACTAATTAAGAAAAAATATGATAAGATTTGGGGCTTATTTTTTGAAAGAAAATATTTACTCCCAAAAGGCCAAAAAAAATTATATTAATTAATTAGTGATTTCCTCTAATTTTTTCGGCATGAGAAAATATATATCTTTTGGTATTATATGAGAGAGTATTAATAATTAACAATATCGCTTGGGCCTGAAGTAAGGACGTTAGAGGGCCTTATCCTTGAGTTGTCCTTGTCTAGTTGTCTATCATGAATTCATGATAATAATGATAAAGTGATCAATTGTCTTAATTTGTATCCTTCCACTCAAATACTGTAAGAATACTGTTACCACATGTGTTGCTCAGAAAGAAAAAAAAATAGTAGAAAAAGTAATAAAAATGTTTTTTTTTAATTTATTTTCACAATTATTATTTAAACTAAGTTGGTAAAACTAAATTTTATAAACCATCTCCATGTTTATTTTCATTACGATTAAATCTCATTAAGGAATAAGGATATAGAACCTACATAACTATCTCGTTTAATTGCAAGAAATTAAAAGATATAAGCACAAAAAATAAGTGAAGAAACGTTGTGTCAAAAAAAGAAGAGTAAAGAAACGTTGTAAATTATATTTACAAACCTCACATTTTTGGTAAAAAGATTTTCACGGGCTGGCGTCTACTTGCTTGTAAATTAGCAATGTGTGATATAACATTTATCTTATATATTAATAAAATATAACACTAATAACAGTGATTACATTTAGACAATATCTTGTCAAGTATTGGTTTCGTAGTGACTAAATTAAATATATAGATCAGATAAATCATAAATATATTACTAAGTAAGATTAAAATTGAGGGTGTAATAAACTAGATTTGACAAACAATCTTATGGTCTACTTGACTGGGAGGGATGTAATTGAGCTATCTTTTAAGCCAAATCATTCTACTCTAATAATATTATGGATCTAGTAAAGTTTAAATCATGGCGATTGAATAAGGGTCACCATTTGTGCATGTGTTTAATAATTATTGAAACATCAAGTTCTGCATTTATAATCTTGATTATTATCTAGTGTGGACCGTGGTAATTTTATGGTTTTAATTTGGTGGTCTTTGGGTTTGGTGCATAGACTATAAAGTGTGACTTACACGGTGTGGTAAGAATGACTAGTAGTTCGATTTTTTTTTAAATATACACTAATTATGTAATGGAAGATTACTTGTAGTTGTAGGTAGATGAGTTTTTTTTTTTATTTATTTATTTAAAATGAACAACCTACCCTGCCTTATTTATTTTAACGGGTTAGCAATGCAAGAGAGTGAGTTAATCATACAGAAAATTACTAGGTAGTCTTAAACTATTACTTGTCTATACTCTCAATCAATTTTTATATAATATATATTTAATTTTTAATTTTTAAGAAAAGAATTAATAATACCTAGTTAGGTTAGGTGTCATATAGAGATTGATTGAAACTTTATATCAAAGTGGTGTTCTAGGAGTAGGACCACCTATTAATTTTTCCTTTTGATACCTCTATAAGAACTACAATTTTTTTTTTACGAAGCCTAGTTTCGAAAGTACAAACCACTCCAACATGTGCCAAATGATCATCTAAAACACCCACGCATTCAGCCCACGAGGCACTGCAGCAAAGGCCCAACATCAAGGTAGTATCAATTTGCAACTCAGGGTTCTTTTTCTTTTTTTTTGTGTGTGTGGGGGATGATCTTTTTGAGTTTGTCGTCCATTGAAAAGTGCCAAAAATCAATTTTTTTCAAAGATATAACACTTGTTTGTTGCAACTCTTTTTAATATATTTTTTTTAAATATCACTTTTAAAAGTTTTCCATTCATTTGTTTTAATTTTTCAAAATAATTAGAAATTGAAAAGAATATAAAATTTGATTAAAATCAAAATTCATTTTGAATAGCTTTTTTAAAATGATTTTATGATTGTATACAAACATAAATTACATTCTATTTTTTAAAATGTCTAAAAAAATAATTATTAGATTATTATAAATCAAAATCATTTTTTCAATATCGTAAACAAATGAACTCATAAGCTATATGTATATGTATAGATTTACTAGGTGTCTAATATTAGTATGTTTGGATTACTGCTAATCCATTCTAAAAGTACTTTTAGATTTAAAAGATATATAATATGTTTTGAAAACCGTTTGTTGGTGCTAAACATGGGTTGCTGGAAGTAACAAAGGTTTTAGGAGTGTTCATAAGTACAAGTTATCCATAAATTCAAATTGACTCAAATTAATCCGGACAGTTTGGGTTGGATCATTTATGTATTTGGGTCAAAATCGAATCGAATCAATCAAAATCGTTCATGTACAGGTTGAGTTTCAGGTTTAGATCTATAGATCCAATCAAAATCGAACTGAACCGATCAAAAGTTGTTTGGTTTGATTTTAAATACTGCTAAAATTGGATTCCAAGTGTTGGAACTACAAATGTTTATAATATAACGGATTATATTTTGTTAATTTGTTTCAGCAAATCTAGTTGTAACAAATATGGTTGCACCAAACTTTATTACAAGAAATTAGTTTGTAGGAAATAATTGTGATTCAGACTATTATAGTAAATCTCGTTAAACAATATTTTATTTTAATTTGTATTAGTCTATTTTTGAATATTATGTTAATGGTATTAAATGAATCAATTTTACTACTTTCAGACATTTGATAATATTGTGTTAGTATAAATAGTCATTTTCATCTCTCAATGTGTATAGCATTGGCAAATTCATCATCAAAAGATGAATTTTAATCTTCGAAAGTGAAAAACTACGACAAATTCATTTATCTGTTATCGTTAATGAAATAGCCTACGTGACACATAGGGACGAAAATGTCACAAAAGTGATTACCAACATGATTGTTGAATAGATTGGATCGACCAAAATATTAATATGTTTTCATTGGACCAAAATGTCAATAAGTTTTCATTGGACAAAATATCTTATGATACTATTATGTTCTAACAATATGCCATAATCTGAGAAGACAAACAAATAGTCATAGCAAATTTACAATGCATTTTACCCTAAATTGCATTTTACCCTTAAATGAAACGAAATTCGAAATCTGACAAATTTGTCCAATGAAAACTTACTGACGTTTTGGCCAAATGGAAATTTACTAATATTTTGATCCAATCTATTCTGCAGTCATGTTGGCAATCATTTTTGTAACATTTTTGTCTCTCTGTGTCACGTAGACTCTTTCTTTAATGGTAACGGACGAAAGTTAATGGATGAATAGATTTGTCGCATTTTTCCACTTTCGAGGACTAAAATTTGAATTTTCATCTTTTAGGGACGAATTCGTGAGGTCTCTACACATCCAGGGACGAAAATGACTATTTACCCTATTGTGTTAATTATATTCGATATTTGGATGAATCGTGATATACAATAGTAGTTCTAAGAAAAAAAAGATCAAATTTAAACGGGTAATCCGTTGGTCCGAATCGAACCAAAACGTTCATGAACGGAATGGGTTGTATTGGGTTTCAATTTTTTTTTCCTACAAACTGAACTGATCAAATTTGATTGCGTTGAATCCTAAATTTGATCAAAATTGATCCAAACCAATCTGCGAACACTCCAAGTGTTGCTTTTTTTTTTTTTTCAAACGTAATTTTAGAGGTTGTTCATTGGCTTTCCGAACAGGCACATATTCTTCTCCAAGACTCCAAGTATGCATTATATCTTCCTAATATGGCAAAATATTATGTTAGGTTTGAAGCATACGCGCGTATACCTTGCATTAATTGGTTCATTTTAATTTTGTTCTAAAATTCAAATTTCATTTTTAAAAAAGGATATATAATGAGGACCAAACCCTATTCACTAAATCACAAAAGGAATTGATGATTAATATTCTCAAAAGTTTAAATTGTTAGGTAGGAATGAATTTCTTAGTTATTACATGTCCAATAGAAAGTAAGACATGCACTATGAAACTAAAGGAGAAAGAAAAGAGAAAAGAAAGATGTGCCCTAAAAACCACTAGTTAAAGCCTAAAATGGTGCATGCTGTGAAACTTGAGCATGTCACATGAATGGGATGGGTCCAAAACATCCACGTGAGCGAGTATCTGAGTTTTTCTCTCAAGCTTAATAGTTAATATATAGCTCTCATTTGAATTTCTGTAAGCAAATTATTTATCTTGCTTAATTAAAGAGCATTGATAAGTAGTTTACTATTGCTGATGAGATGGCTTATGCAACAGTTGGCAAATAGCCAAAAGTACCACAGAAGCTAGGGAAATTCAAATATTTTGCCCTTGCTATTGATAAGTTAAATTTTAAATTCATTTTTAACTGCTGATTTGGACCTGAAAGGAGCAATGAAGTCTAAAATATTTTTGCTTTAGGTAGCTGTTGAATGTTGATCTGATCTCCACTCCTGTGCACAATACATAATTGGAATGTGCTTTAAATAAGAGTGTCTAACTTCATTAGAAGGAAAATCATGTTTTTGGGTTGCTAGTTGAATTAAGCAAAGTAATAAACGATGATTTCTTCATGACAATTGAGTGAAATAACTTATTTTCTGGACTTCGGAGTCGTGGTGTTGAGATAAAGCAACATGTCACTCTTCTGATAATTATAAATATTTTCATATATGCATCAAATTAAATATCATTTGGAATTTAACTTTTAAATATGTAATTATATTAAATATTTTTAAAAAACTTTATCACTCATACTAATTGCATCATTTGATTTGAACTATACAAAGATTTTATATTAGAAATTAGTCTAAATATAACTTTTTCGTAATTATTATAAAAGTTAATAATCTCACCTTATGCTTGAATTTGTATTTAGATAAAAAAAAAACCTACACATGAACAATGTATCTTGATTAAATTCATATCAAACATGCATGATTGTATTTAAGTGTCAAATTAGTTTGCAAAAAAGGAGATGCTATATGAGGTCAAGTATGCAGAAAACTAGAAGAGGGGGTGGAGGAAATTAAATCAATTGAAAACTAAACAGGCTAAGGTTATTGGGATAAAAGGGAATAATTTTGGAATCTTGAATATCGTTCCTTGATTATTGAAAATTTAGGGGAATCCCATTCTAATAATTTGATAAATCAAATATTTGTTAAACTACTTTTTCTTTGACCTTGTTCTTGAAGCTTAGAGTAAGTTCTCATTTGACATGACAACAAGCAATAATAACTAAAGTTTTGGATTTATATAGACCAACTAAACAGGTCTAAAGAATGAGTACATTCTTCTTTTGTAACATATGCAAAATCTGAAAAAGTTAAGATGTAATAAGAAAGATATATATAATGGGCTATAGCTAGAGATCTTGATCAAAGACAACATTAAAGCAATGAGAAAACACAAAAGAAGGGTCAGAATCACCCAAATAGAAAAGGGGACACTAGGAGTGACAAAAGTAAACTCCAGAAGATATATGGGGATTATTGCTGAGTAATAATTACGTAGAAAGTTAGGTTATAAAGCAAAAGCTCACTGATTCAAGGTGAAAATTTGAAATAAAAAAACGCAGATGAAGGGGGAAAAAAAAAAAAAGAGAAACGAAAAGAAAAGAGGGAAGCAAAAGAAAAGTTACCGAAACAACTGAATGGATGAATAGTTCTGCCGCTTGACTTTATCTTCTATATTTCCCTTTTACCATCAATCTCATTTCAAAGAGTTCTTGTGGCCAGACTTTGTTATATTTCAAACCGGTTAAATTATCAGTGTATAAATTAATAATCCATCACTGTAGTATACAACCTTGTTATTCATTTTAGTATTTGAAAGCACATTATATTTTAATTCCTAGATGAAAAAATTATAAATTAATCTTGACGACTTTTTCAAACTTATCATGGAGATAAATTTTGTGGAATTGTCATTTATGTGAGGAGTATTTTTTTCTTTTTACATATTGAAACCAAATGAAATGTAGATTCATTCATATAAGAACTAAAATGAAATAAATTAAAACAAATATAAGGACTAAAATGACTTATTTTAAAAGTTGAGAGATTAAGTATTTTTATTTCAAAATAGAGGATCGAAATTGTGAATGAGACAAAATAAATTATCAAAGTTGTATTTTATTAGTCTTTTTATCATTCAGTTACTTCTTATTAATTCAAGGTTTAATCAATTTTTCTTCGTTAAAAAATTCTAAATTTTACTTTATTTCTTATTTTAATATTTTTAAACGATTCTTTTGGGGGTGTTTGTTTCTTAGACTAGTTGGATTTCTTGGAATGTTATTTCTAG
>PYAF01004373.1:46336-84759 GCA_007407185.1 Glycine tomentella | reverse complement strand
ATGTTATATTACTAAATATCATTTTTATATTAAAGAAATTATTATATTTTAAATGCTAAAATTTAATTTGTTTCTCTATTTTTTTAAATTTGTGATTTTAATTCTCTCATTTTTTATTTGAGATATTTAATTCTTTACTTTTAAATAATATGTGATTTTAGTCTCTTATCTTTTAATTGAGATATCTCATCCCTTCGTTTTGAAATAAAATTGATAAGTAAGTAGAAAAATAGTAAGATAGTGGGTGAATAATAGTAGTAAGGATATAATAATATTTGTAAAAAAAAAAAAAAATCAGATTCACATCACATACGAATTCACATTTCACCCTCCTTTCAATGAGAATCAAATTAACACAAAAACAAAATAATTATGACAATCTTATTTTCCTATAAATAAAACATGTCCGAGAATCTTTTTTAATTATCTTCTAGCAAATATGGGAAAACATATTCCCTTCTCAATATTCCCGAGAATTCAAGAAAATTTTGTGAAACAAACACTAATTTATAATTTTTTTTTATCAAAGTACTTCTTTCAAATTTTTATTTCTCATTTAGTTCGTTTAATTATGAAATTTTATTTTTATTCCTTTTAAATAATTCGAGTTCCACATTTGATATATCTTAGCTTTCTAAATATTACAAGTTTTTCATTTGATCCTCCCATTTAAAAAAGATAAATGAAAAAAAATTATGGCATTAATTAGAGAAATCAAATAAGAAAAAATAGAAAAATAAATTAAAAAGGAAACTTGAAAAAAATATCATGATTTTTAAAAAGCCGAAAACTTAATCAAGCCTCAATATAATGATATTTGGACTTTATTTTGTTATTATTAGTATAAATTGATTGTCATAGAAGAAAACTGAAGACAATAATGTGGTTATTATAAATAAGGTTATCTGAAATACACAGGCAATCAAAGCTTATCATTTTTAAAAAATAAAAATCAAAGGTTAAAATAAATAGCAGCTCTTGAAAATTTAGTTAAATTAAAAATACACAGGCTATACAAAAACTCACAGTTTAATAATATACGGTTGATTCAGAAATTAGAGAAAAGATAAGGAAAAACAGTAATTTCCCTTTTTATGTGTATGTTACACGAAAAAGGAAAACATTTGCGAATCACATTGTGGTCCTAAAAACATGTCCATTGCTAAACATGGAAATTTATATCCTCAAATTCTACTTCCGATACATTGGTGTGGATCACTTAATGTTTGGAATCTCTCTGCCAAATTTGATAAATGATCCCACGTGAATAAAGACTAAAGTGTGTTGTACAGTTTACCATAAGAGAGTACCTTTCTCATTATTGTTAAATATTTTATGGGGCTGAATTTTTTCTTTTTTAAACAATCTTTACAATTGGGTTTGAAGTTCTGACTTGTGACCTCCAGCAAAACAATACAAAACAATGGGAAAAATTATTTAATGCTAGATTTATTGCTATAAAGAAAGGGAAAAAAAATTTAATGCTAGATTTATTGCTATAGAAAAAGGGAAAGAGATTTAATGCTAGATTTATTGCTATAGATAATCACTATTATTATTTTTTTCATTTATAATAAGTGTCTAAGGTGTTAAAGAATTAGATAAAGACAATTGATAAATAAAAATTAATATTATCTCAATTTGTAACTAAATAGATAAATAAAAACAAAGTTTTCTTTGGAAAGTGTGCATATAAAAGAAATACACTTAACTCTATATTAAATACGTTGACTTCTATTACAGGTCATAGCCGAACCTTAGGTTCATCAAGAGTATTCTTGAATAGGCAAAAAAAAAAAAGTTATAAAAATCAGGCTTAAATGAAGTAGTAAATTATTAAAATTCTTTTTGAATATAAGTTATAACTGTTTTTAAGAATTTTTTTATTAAAAATATAGAAGACTTTTTAATAATTTTTTTTTTCATAAATACTTTTAGTCTTATATTCAAACTAAACTTTAATTAATATGAAATTCAATTCTTTTGTTTCTCATTAAAGACAGAACAAAGCATAATTAGCATGACTTATAACAATTGATTGAAAGTGATAATTGTGCTAATAAAGATTGATCTAATTAATAAAGATCAACTTCATATTTTTATAAATGTAATTAAATTTTACGGTTAATGTAAAGAGTTTGTTTGCGAGTGACAATATATAAATACTTTTATAAATATTTAATGAACTTTGAGGACTATGATGAAATCTAGAAACTCAATTTAATTCACCTAAATTTTCTTTTAAAAATAAAAGTCATAGTCATGTAATTTTTATCATATATACTAATTATTATATACATTCATCTCATCTTTGGATTATATTATAGACATATGTGACCCCTTGTCTGTAACCGTTTAACTAACTTTTCGGCCTAAACTTGATTTTATAAATAGTTATCAGATATGAAACAATTATAATTCTCTAACTCCTCCAAACACTAACTTGAGAGTCGAAGTATTTGTCGGTACTCCACCGCTATTGTGTCGCCACGACGCCACCTCCGTCGTGCTCCACCAATTAGCTCAACCACCAGTCTTCAGATCTGAATCGTATCTTTGCCGTCGAATAGTATCTGGTCCAATTCCATTGAACAAAAGTTATAAATACTATGAGTGCTTTTGTTTCACGGATAATTTTTTAATCCTTAAAATATTTTTTCCCGAGAATATAACATTAGAATGTTATTTCTGGGTATTATTAAAAAATGTGTTTGGTTAAATATTAAAATTGGTTTTAGTTATTTTTTATATTCCCAAGATAATTGAAATATATGTTTAATTGAGTTATTTTTTCTTAGGAATACATCTTATAGTTACTAAAATATTCATATGTTTGACAATTACAATAATTGAAAGAGAAACATTATAGGGAAAGGAAAAATTATTATAAAATATAGGAATGAAATTGACATTAAATTAAATTCTCAGAACATTAATTGGACATAAACAAAATTTGTGAGATTGGAAAAAAAAAATTAAACATATATCATGAAAGAACAATAAAAGAGTAGTGTGGTAGTAGTTTGTAAGAGGGTATGTATAAATTTTTATTAATAAAGAGATATTCTTGCTCTATGAGAATAATTTTTTTCCGTCTTTTGTCGGAACTAAATATTAATATAACATGAGATTATATTTTTTCAAAAAAAAATATTTAGAATTAATTTTTTTATTATATCATAACAAAAGTGAGATAATTTTTTTGGTCCAATATTTTTCAGAATAATTAAATAGTCCGTATAACAAAAGCACGTAGTATATTGATATATAACGTTTGTTTTTGTCGTTAATAACTGAAATTACTCAACTCCTGCTCATTTTACGGGAGTTGAATCGTATTCTTTATTTACAACATTAATTACAATTAAGATATTGAGATTTGAAGTGTTGGAAATCTTAGGTTGTAATGGTACCAACATGATCTTTGAACTTTGATGTGTGTATATTCTCAGGACATGTAACTGTAAGTGTGGGAAATTAGTCATTACTAGATATTCTTCTGAGACAGCCAAACAGGATCTCGATGCGCCGCATGTAAAGTTTCTCAGCCTAACTAGCAAACTCTTGTACTACTTAATATTACCTGTTTGCCTTATAGTCTATTCCTCTCACTACACACGTTTCAAGGTAAACTTTATGATTAAGATTAATTCAACAAATCCTTATTGCACTAAATGATTCAAAATTATTTCTTTTAAAACCAATTTTACTTAACTCGATCCAAAACAAAAATCGACATAGTGTGGTATATATAGTAAACAAATAAAGCTCTTTAAGTATATAATTAAGAGTTTGATCTTTAAATATGTGTGTATAGAACAATAGTATTTATTAAAAGAAGTTAGCCACTTAGAGTCAAATAATAATTTCTTGAAATACAGTGATCTATTTAACATCTAGCATAGCATCCTGAAAGTTTAAGCTAAAAAACAAAATTGCATTTCATAGAACAAAGAAGCATGACAAATGTTGAAAGAGAATGATACATGCATCAGCATATGATCATTTCCGGAAAACTAATAATTTCAATAAACTGCAGCTTTTAGCATCATGGATATCAAAATCATTTTAATTGTTTCAATCATCATCACACAACTGTGTTAAGGCATATTATTCATAATTAAATAAACAATGACCAGGACAGGGTGTCATATACTAAGCTAGCTAGTTTAGTAGTATTATTTAAATTGCTACATAATTTAAATTATATATCAACCTATCTTCTGCTTCTAAAAAGTTTGCTGTGTCGATCTGCTTGTATTAGTGATTGGCTGACCAAGATAAATTTAATTAGTATATAATTTGAACTCTAAAGATCCCTCCCTCAATAGGCCAACGACTAGCCTTCTTTTGTCTCCAAACGTTCTCACAAAAGAAAGAAAAAGGACCATCAATTAAAGTATATATATTAAGGAAAGCAATGGATTATGGAGGATGTGTATGATTTAAATGGAAGTACCTACATACAAGGAAGTATATATTATCAAGTGATAGGGAAAAGGCTTGTATCAAACGTTATGCCAGAATCTGTAAAATCTGTAAAAGAAAAAGAGAGAAAAAAACTCAAAGATAAGGAACTTTGGTTCCTTTAGGTCTATTTTTAAGCAATGGTGGTTGTGATGAGTGAAAACACTTTCTTTTGCAGAAACTACAATAAGAAGATAAAGAAGGGAAGAAGAGAAGAAAAAAAAAATGTCACCGGTTGGATTACCACCTGGCTTTAGGTTCCATCCAACCGATGAAGAGCTTGTCAACTATTATCTCAAGAGAAAGATCAATGGCCAGGAAATTGAACTTGATATCATTCCTGAAGTTGATCTCTACAAGTGTGAACCATGGGAATTAGCAGGTTTTCTTCTTCTTCCTATAACTACCCTTCAATTCTTCCAAATACTTTTGTTTCTCCTATTTGTCATTCATGTTGGCACAGTTTCCTCCTTAACAGACGGAGAGGAAACGTTTTCAAAGCAAGTGGGGCCCGCGCAAATTAAAATTTACTGTGCACTTACTGTGCGCTTTCGGTGCGTTTGAAAAAATTAGAATTTACTGTGCACTTTACTGTGCACTTTGAAAAAATGCGCACCGAAAGCAGTTTGTTTTTTTTGAAGTTACTGTGCGCTTCAGTTCCTATAAATAGGAACCTTTCGTTTGAAAGAAAAACGGAAGAAGCAGAAGGTGAGTGAAAGAAGAAGAGGAAGGATGTAGATCCGAGAGGCATCCGAGAGTGAGCAATCCTGAGTGTTTTTCTCAGATGAAAATAAGAGAGTTCCTCTTTAAAGAGAGTGAGAGAGTTCCTCTTTAAAGAGAATGAGAGAGTTCCTCTTTGAAAGGAGAGAGAGTTCCACCAATTTTTGGTGAGATAAATCCTTCTAGTGAGAGATATAATTAGTGTGAGCCATCCTTTAGTGGGTGAAGAAATTTTGTTTGTTAGCCTCTAGTCCCACACTAGAGAGATTGTTATCTTTGTAATCCTACTTTCATAGTAGATGTTTTCTGGACTAGTGTCCCGTGGTTTTTACTCCTCACATTGAGAGGGTTTTCCACGTTAAAATCGTTTTGTGTTCTCTGGGTGATATTATTCTGCTTCTATATTTTCCCATCTCCTCACAGCATTACTCGCTTCCGCAAATAGATGGGGTTACCAACCCAACAATTCATCCATTTAATTAATTACCTATAACTCCCATTTGGCTTGCACATTCACAATTTTCATTTTCCAATATCATGCTAGAATTTGTGTTTGCCATTTATATAGTTATAATATATTAAGTGCCACATTAGGATAGGTACGTAATCTATATGGAAAAACTCTACCCACGAACTAAATCTTTGGAGGATCATGTATGTGCTTTATTTACTATTTACATTTTCTTCATCTTACTATTATTTTGATGCACTATATATATAACCTACATTAATTTTCAATTAAGAAAAGTCGTTTGACTAATTGGCTGATTTTGGTGGAACATTTTTTTATTATTGTTTTGCATGGTTAGAGAAATCATTTTTGCCAAGTAGAGACCCAGAATGGTATTTTTTTGGACCCCGGGATAGGAAATACCCGAATGGGTTTAGGACAAATAGAGCAACTCGTGCAGGGTACTGGAAGTCGACTGGAAAAGACAGAAGAGTTTCATGTCAAAGCAGACCTATTGGCATGAAGAAGACTTTGGTGTACTATAGAGGCAGAGCTCCTCAAGGGATCAGAACTGACTGGGTAATGCATGAGTATCGCCTTGATGACAAAGAGTGTGAGGACACCACTGGGTTACAGGTATATTATATATTCGAACCAATATTAATATTAATATATTAACAATATACATCCACACTTGTATTTTTTTATTTCTTCCTTCCGGTGACCTCATATCTGATAAGAAACAAGGAGACAAGTTCATCTCTTCCCTTGACTTATCAATTCCTTTCGAATTGTGGCTCCTTTCTTATCAATATTACATGATTTAAACTAGCATCTGGTGTCCACAAAACATTATTCTACATAGATATATGATAGCACTATATTGTAAAGCTTTTAATTAATGCCTACTCACTCAATAAAAAATGATTAAAATTAAAAAAGATCAGAAAAACAGTGTGGAGAGATAAACAGTCAGCCTGTAGCAATTCTTTCCATTAATAGTACCTATTATTCAAAACCAATAGAATTAAAGATACATTAAAATAATAATTGGAAAAAAGCTAGTAAGGTCCTTGCTGCACTTATTTTAATGTTATATTGAGTTTTTAATTAGTTATTCTTAATGGGTATTGTGCTCATGTTAGAATTGCTTGTTGGCTTTTTATGTGTATAAGTAGCTTTACTCTTGTAATTCATTAATTGTCATCAGTTTTCATAATCAAGTGATATTAGCTAAGTGTAGTTTAAAAAATGGTTATTTCTTTAAAAAAATGCATTACCAATTATGCAACTTGTGTAGTCACTTTGTCATGTCATGTTGTACATATTCACAAGGCAATCAAAACTCCTTTTATTATTATTATGAAAATCAAAAGTTATCCACTTTAAGTTTAAATTCTTTTGGATTCTAACTTCTACAATCAATGGAGTGAAATAAGCTAAGAACTGGAGATGATTTTGAGGCCTTGGAGAATGAGGGAATGGCAGGTGGAGGTGGTACATGAGAGTGGCGAATTAGTTAGTTATACCTTCCAAATTAGCTTTACAAGTCACATCTTAGAAAAGTAAATGTTTTTGTTGTCTTTAAAACTAGCCTCTGGTGCCCACCTGACCCTTTACACACTTGTCATCACATATTTGAACTAAAAAGCATGAAGTTCGATGCTTAAGGGAGTGACAAAAGCATTTTTCATTGATTATTTTCAGCCCCTCTTTTACACCAAAGACAAGAAGGAGAAAAAAAAGATAGATAAGCTTTAGTTCCATATTCCCATGATGATCGGTTAATCAGAGTCACACTAGAAGCACAGTGAGAATAGAACTTGAAACTGTGGAAATAAATGAAGCACATGAGAGACATTGTACATGTTTGCACAGTAGAAGAACGTGAAAATTGCATGGCGTGCATGGAAAGCCTTAACTTTTGTAGGAGCTTTATTCCTTCTCTCGTTACTTTATGTTGTTTATAGTAGGTACTCTCTAAATGTATGGCTGACATATTCTTTACTTGTGTTACTCTAATACCTCTAAAATGACAAAGTTCTACTGCACCTTGTCCTTTCTTTATTAGTATAATGCATGTAAAATAGAATATATAATGTAATGTAATGAGACAAAAGAACTATCTTGCTTATGATCCATATCCCTTTTTATTTAAAATTCTTTAGTTATTGGTGTCATTGTCAATTGTCATTATTATCTGTTCAACCTTCTTATTATTCCTGATCCAGAATTATTAGATTCTACAAGCCATCAAAGCTAGTGCATCTCATAAAGCAGCTACAATTCTCCCATCACTTTCATTCTGTGTCGGTCACTTTATACTTTATTCCTAAACACCAAAACAGACTAATAGGTACCATATTATACCCCAGAAATGTTACAAATAATTAAAATAAAATAAAAAAAGGAGAGGGATGGTACCAGTCAATTGTACCAAACAGATATTCGTTATAAGTAAATGTCTAAGCCAGGATGTGGCAATCAGGTCATGATGATTAATTTTGGCATGTAATTTAGCAATGAAATTAACATAATATATGTTCCACCCTTTTAGTAACCTAAAAGTGTCAACTTGATTAGGATACAGTAGCAGCATTATTAATATATTCTTAATAAGAAACATGGACAAAACATTTAGCGGTCTTTGAATCTTTATGTCACCGGCTTGTTCAGAGATTGTCTTTTATATATGGTTTTAACTAACACATTGTATGTGTAGATCCGTTTAGGCCTCAATTTTTGACTGCAATGCTTTAATTGATCATTTCAAATGTAGGCTAAAAGACCAAAAGCAATTGGTAGCTAGGAAAATCCTACACTATCATTCTTTGTGTTACTTTAGGCTGCATTAAGTTTATATAAAACCAAAAGAGAAAAAGTGTCACCAGCAAAAGTCCAAATGAAGTTCCTTTCACACTAGTTAAACTATCTTGCAGGATACTTATGCATTGTGTCGTGTGTTCAAGAAAAATGGAATCTGTTCTGATATTGAAGAGCAAGGACAATGTAGTATATCACTAATTGAAAGCTCCCAAACCATAATTAATGAGTGTGAAACCATGTCCCCTGACATACCAGGGGCATCATCATCATGCTTAGAAGAGGAGGACAAAGATGATTCATGGATGCAGTTCATTACAGAAGATGCATGGTATTCTTCTAATGCAGCAATGGTTGGTGGTGAAGAAGTGTCACATGTTACATTTACAAACTAATATATTTTGAAGACCTAATGGCAGGCCAGATTGGTGGTGAATAACTTGGGAGCTGGATATAAATATAATATATATATATATATATATATACACATTTAATCATATAATAAAATATTTATACCTTTGCCATATAACTGTTATTAAGAGATTTAACTTTTGTTTTTCTGATTATTATTATACTTAATTGGTGAGGATGGTTTGGTTTGTTTTGGTTTGGTGGGCTTGTTGATTAGGGTCATATTATGGCATTGATTTTATACATTTTTGTACTAACCTCTATCTCGAGGTGATCTGGGTGTTATTTGTGGAATAAATATAAATCAAAACTCAAATGTCAATTAGTTTCATCATGTTTTTTCATTGAGAGAAGGAATTTTAGCAGTGAAAGGAAGTTAAATGTATAATTGGCTATGTTAAGCTTGTTTACCAAAATTTTAGACAGTGTTTACTCAAGTAATTTTTAAACTACAATTTTACACAGACAAGACTAACATTAAGAAAATTTTAATCCAATGAAATCCTTAGATGATTGCAGAGACTATTCAAACATGCTTTTAAATTACATAGAAAATGAACAACAACATTGATACCCAATAAATAGTTTAGGGAGAATTGCAAAGTAGAGTAACTGATAGAACTATTAAAACATTTCACGCAGCTTTGCAATGTGAGCAGCATACAGAACATGAGTAACTGTAAACTCCTTCATGTTCCCACATGTCAGGTGCAAAAATCCAATCACACCTTCCATTGTTCAAATTCATCAGCTATTAGCATGAAAGAGAAAAAGATAACAGGTACAAGTATAACTAACAAGAGTCACATAGAAGATACAACTAGCAATTTGATAAAGGAGCAACCTGAGAGATAGGTGTGGTATCCTCATTCTCCTCACTCCTCAGACTTATTTTTAGCCTTTGGTCATTTTCAAGCTCTGGTACTTTATCACGAGCACCAATACTCCTAAAAGTAAAAATAAACGTATAGCAATGATGAGTAATCAATAAGAAAACAGTAAACTTTGTTTGCAAAAGTTGTAATAAATGATTTGGTGAAGATGTTACAAATATTTTGTTTTGATTTTCCACTAATTATGGCACTTCAATCATCTCATCCTTTTTCTTTTGTATCATAGTTGAGTTTCATGGTTCCATTTTCTCTGTATACACATTGTATGTATGAACAAATTCTTATATTTTATATTCAGAGTCAAGGAATATGATAAGATGGTATTTAATTTCAAGAAATTGATTATATATATTTTTGGACCATGCAATTGCATGATCACAATATGTATAAACATGTTAAAACAAGTTTTGAACACCAAGTTAATGATAGAATGAACAGGAAATATCATGTTTGAGTTCCATCAGTAAGATTCTCTTATAATAATATCCTGCAAGTAATTCTATACTTTCTTAATTGTCTACTCCTTTACAAATTCTAGATATATATCCTAAAAAAATTGAAATTTATTTATCAATCTGATTTTAAGTAAATCATTTTCCAATGAGAAAATATTAGTTCAAAGAAATGATTATTGTACTTAAAAAAAGTTTGGCTGTGATTATGTGATAGGAAAGGAACTGAATTTCCTTTGGACAATGATCTGATTGCAAAGGTAATACACGGAAAGTTTGGAAATTGAGAATGAAAAATAAACAGATCAGAGAAGGAAAACTTCTCTTCCCTGTGGCAATAACCACCCCAAAAAATTATTACCAACCTATCTGATTTCCCCTTCCCTTGTATCCCACCCAACCTTTAACTTAGCCACAATGCTTTTCACAATTGTTGCCATGTATGCAGCTTGTGATAGCTAGCTTACATGAACCCCTGCTTTGCTTGCCCTTACTTATTATATAGCCATATAGGAGTGCCTAACAATAACACAATAGAATTATGTTGGTAATCCTTTTGCTGTCACATAGTTAATTTCCATGAAACAAATTTATTGGCAGATTTCTATAAAGGTTTAATTAGTTATTTGGTTCTTATAATTACAAGAACTTTATTTTTTAGTTCGTATACCTTAAACATTCCATTTTACTCTCGACACATACCATTTTTTAATCTCTTTTACTCCATTTCCATATCATTTTTTTAATCTCTTTTAGTCCCTTCAAGGATTTAAAAAGAATATAGACAAAAAAAAAATACTAAATAAAAAGTAATTATTGATTACAAATTGAATAACTAAAAAGTTGCTTATGATTTCTGTCTTCGAAACTGATTGCAAGAGACTACATGATAGTGGTACAGTAAAGATAAAAGTGGCAGGAGTTATTTCCACAACATTGTGGAAGAGTGCAGAATATTCGAGAGGAGAATCCTTGCACGAGAAACAAGGAAAATCAAGTGGACATTCATATTTCAAATGATGTAATGGATTCCAATGCCATTCAATAAAACCAGTTTTTCCACTGTAAAAAAAAATAAAAATCAATAGGATGACCCTTCAAGGCTTCACTGCTTCACTCATGCACCAGCCAAAATGCTTGCAGTTTATTCTGCACATGCAGCCAAGTTGCCAAATTTTAGGGAGCTATCTGAAATAGTTTTGCTAAGCGCACCACTCTTCTTCATATTTTTTTTACAGGCACCACACTAAATTTAAAAAAAAGGCAGAAAACTTGATGGTGATGGTGATGGGTAACAATAATTGAAATCTTTTATAAATTTAATTTTTATTTGATAACATTTTTAGAAATTTATTGGTCAGATGAAAATTTAATTTTAATTTTAAATATTTTAATTTAGATCTTTTATTTTAATCTAGCGAGATTTGTTATTTTCAACATCACGAAGATTAACTTATTTGTTAATTTTTAAGTAATTTTAATTTTAATTTTATTAATTATATATTAAAATATTCTTATTTTAATAATTAATTTTTATTAAATGTTTTAAAGTAGGAAAAATTAAAATGCGTATTAATGTAATTTTAAAACCTTAATGTTCTTTACTCAATACACTTTTATTCATGCATTTCCAAATTAAATTTATTATTTAAATAATTAAATAAAAACTAAAATCATGCATATTATACAATTAACAAGATATTTTACATAAATAATTTATATTTATAAATCTTATATTTGATACTAAAGAAATATACAAAATACATACAAAATTCAAATGGTATGTGTTAACACCTAATATTATCCCAATTTTTTCTCATTTTTTTTATTTATTCACTACTTATTGTATTTAATTCTTGGTTTTATTTCATTATCAAAGAAAAATATTTCAAATGGTTTTATTCATTTTATTAAAATAAACGAGAAAATAGAGGAATTAAAAGAAAAAGAGAAAAAAGCAAACTCATTATTCTTTTCATCACATAACCCATATTTTAATTTACATTCAAATCTCATAAGTCCACCTCCTAATCAAGATCTAACTCACCCAAGAACCATCCATATCTCAAGTTCCAACTTAAGTCACCTTGACATAAACCTTAGGAAGTACATATCTTGACGAATAGGCAAACCATTTAATTAGCTGCACATCAACTTCACACCTCATCTTTGGCTAATGTTTGAAAAACTATTTTAATTAGTTTTTAACTTTTTTTACTAGTTGAAAAATTTATTTAATAATTCAATAAATAAGTTTTTTAAGTAGTTTTTATCGTTTTTAAAATGTTACTTGAAAACTTTTTATATGCTATTTTATTTTTATCCTTAAAATATTTATTCAATTTCTTTATTATCTTTTTAAATATTATTTATATCATTTTATATTTTTCAACTATTTTAACGAACACTTTAATTTCATAAATTACATAAAAGTTTTTAACTATCAACTAACTTTTCAATTTTCATTTAATTTTCCCAGCTAATTTTTCCAAACATGACCTTTATTGGATTCAAACTCATCTTAGTGCTTCTAATCTCAATTAATTACCGATTTTATGTGCGGCTCCACAAAGAAAGAAAGAGAACCTCCATCACTTGACAGCACAAAACTCAACTTGATGATAACATCATTTTTTCAAAAATAGAACAAGAGAAGAGGGAGATTTTAGACACAGTCAAGTAATTTTCAAATCAGTTGATTTCTAATGCTACAAATGTTACATGGACAAGGCTTGACATTATCCAAATAAATCTATAGATGATTGGAGAGACTATTCAAATTATTTTACATTGCATAATAGAATAAATAACTACATTGATACCCAAAAAATAGTTAAGAGAATTGCATAATACAGTAATTGATAGAACTATCTAAACATTTCACACTGCACAACATCATGTATACTCCTTCGTCTCCCCATGTCAAGTGCAAAAATCCAATCACACCTTCCAATGTTCAAATTCATCTGCTGTTAACATGAAAGAGCTCGCATTTCGATGTCCACCACCTCCAAATTCCTAACAGAAGAGAAAAAGATATTAGGTACAACTTACGAGTATAACTAACAAGAGTCACATTGACGATGCAATAATAAGCACAATTTGATAAAGGAACAACCTGAGAGATAGGCGTGGTATCTTCATTCTCCACACTCCTCAGACTTATTTTTAGCCTTTGATCATTTTCAAGCTCTGGTACATTATACACAACAGCACCAATACCCCTACAAGTAAAAAAATGGTATACAATTTCAAGAAATTGATTATATAGATTCTTGGTCAATGCATTTGCAAGATCACAAGATGTATGAACATGTAAAACAAGCTTTAAAGCACTAAGTGAATAATAGAATGGACTGGAAATTCACATTTGAGTTCCATCAAGAGTCCCTTCTAAATCCTGAAAGTAAATCTATACTGTCTTAGTTATCTGCTCCTTTAGAAATTCTGGATATATTCTTAATTATCCGCTGATTTCAACTAAATCATTCTCCAATGCATAACTATCATTCCCAAAACTACCAAATGACTGCCTATCCAAGAAATACACAGCCTCTAAATTTATAACAATGTTTTCAATACTTATTTCCACTTATGCAAGTTTGTCATAGCCTACATAATTCCCTTTGCTGCCCTTCCCATAATAGGAGTGCCTAACCATAAAACTATAGAATTATTGAAATTTTGAGTTTTTACTGCATGTGCATATATTTCTATTCTTTAATTTCTTTCCCCACCTCCACTCTCAGCTTCATCTTCCTTTTCCTTTTATTCTCAGGACACCTTCATAGATAATAAAGGAAAAAGTTCTATAAAATCCCTTGTTTTCATCCTGTAGAAAGCCCAGATTCAGAATTTGAAAATCCTTTTGCTATTACAAATTTACTCCCTCCATCCCTAATTAGAAGACCCTTTTAACTAATTTACACCCTTTAAGAAAATAATTAGTTTAGTTAATCACATGAAATATATCAATTATTTGTACAATCATTCCAAAATTATCCTTTTCTTCACTTGATTGTTTTTCATTAACGTGTGGAGAGACAATAATTAAGTAAGGGTATGTAGGAAAAATAATAATTAATACATCTAGAAATTAGAAAAGGATCTTATAAAAAGGGACGAACAATTTTTTGAAAAGGGTCTTATAATTAGGGACCGAGGGAGTAATTCCCAGGAGCAAATACATACCTAGTCATATAAATTAATTTCTGAACTCAATCAAATTAACACATTGCCCTTGCTGTTGAAGATCTCATATTGGCTAGTGTTATGGCTAAAATAGTGTATATATGTAAGGGGCAATTCTCACCCTACATCTTTAAATTTGGATACGGACCTAATTCAATCCCAAAAGTTAACTCAGGACAAGAGTTGCTCCTCACATATATACATTATTTTGGTCATATCACTAGTCAATAGTCAATGAGGAATCTCCAACACTCACCTCAATATGCTTCTCAATAAAGTTTTGTTAGGGAGAAGAGGGAAAGAGGAAAAGCTTTAAATTTCTACCGCATAACCTGTGTAATACTACAACTAGGATATATCACTAAATAAGGGATTTTCCAAGAACTTAAATGGAGAATAACAGCAATATGACTTAACCAACAGTGACAAGAAAATAAAACGAACAACCTCAAATTCATTTTCTGGCTTTTAGTAGCTAATTGATGTCCCAATTCACTTCTCAACTCTGAAAGAGCAGTATCCACCTTGACAGCCTACAAATACAAATAGTTGAAAACAACATTTTCATTTGTTCTCTCCGTCTAACCAAGATAAGGGTGTCACAAAACACAACAAAGACTCAACATATGTATTAGAAATTAGCGGATACATGCATAACCAAAATTTGCAGACTGACGGTTTCAAGAAATTTGACTGCAAAAGCAAGGCATAGAAGGAAGAAGGAGAGGAAGTAGAAGGATTTTTAAAGAAGGAAAAATCAACCATACCAGGCAATGACCAAATTCAGCATTCCCAAGGGCAATTTCATATGACTTCCTTAGATATTCATCGATTAATTTTTGCTTGTCCGATAAGCTCAGCTTGCCTTTACTAATAATATTATCCAAGTCTAGTGAAAGCAACTGCCATAATTCACAAGATTGTCAATTATTTCAACTATATGCATAAAGGAAGGACAAACAATGTCAGTTCATCTCATTATCTTGGTGGCATCTATCCTGCATTCACTTATTATCCCAGCCACATTTTAAGTGTAAAAACAAAGAACTATCTCTCCTACCGAGGCAGTGAAAATTTATGCCAGCTACTTACTGTAAATAAAGTAGAATCACCACAATGAACTCATGGACAAATGTATAGCAGAAAACAAGGGAGCAAAACATCTTCAAGCAACTTATCAATGCGCATGATCAATTAGACAACAGTAATACAAACTCAAATAATATTAATAATTAATAATGACAATAATAATGAGTTTAATTTTGATACACTGTTAGCATAAAGATTTTCACACTATCAACCAATTTATCAGAAACGTAACTTTTAATGAAATTATAACAAAAGTCAACAATTTTGAATTATATGAAAATCCATGATCGAATGACAACATAAAAATCCTTTACTTTGATAGTGTATTCCAATCAAATTCTAATGATAAAGCAGAAAGGCTGGTAAAAACAATGTAAGGCAAAAAGAGCAAGCAATTACCTGATCAAACAAGGAAGGGTTTTTCCTGGCATCAAATTCAATGTTCAAATCCTTCAAACCGCTTCTAAAAGCTTTGCTGTTTGGGAGTCTCCACCTCCAAAGGTCCCCATCCTCAATATACAGAAAAATTTGCCTGACACGCTCAAATTCTTCGAGCACTGACGGGTGCTTAACCGCAACATCAGGACTCAAAATCTTATCTTTGAAGTAATCAAAAGCAATAGTAGCCCCACTCCTCTCCATGTCAATAACCTTAACCACATTCTCACCAAGAGAAGCCTCATTGCCTAGCCTCTCAAGGGCACTTTTGTGATGGTCCAAAACAATCACCCTACACCCCAAGAAAACAACACAACACTGAGATAACTAAATCCTATAATAATACTTCCAAGAAAAAGAAAAAAAAAATCAAAAAATGCATCTTGATATTAGGAAAACAGAAATAATGAAAGTAAACACCTTGGAACTTTGGTGGAGATTTCCTGAACAAAACCATCAGGCCCCACAAAATCTAAGAGATAAAGATCACCAATTTCATTCAGAGGAAGATCTTCAGCACTGAAAATTGCAATCCAAGACAAAAAAAAAAAAAAAAAAAGAATACATACATGAATAAAAAAGCATAGCAATGATTGAAAGCAGAATGGAAGGGTACAAAAAGTAGATACTGAATGAGGCAAAAACCTGAGGGGGTTGTAGACAGTGTTGGGAAAGAAAAGAGGGGATAATAATGAAGTGGCCTTAAAGTAAAGGTGTGCAGCAAGGGCAGCGAAAACACCATCAGGACAAGGGTAGTGGTAAAGTATAGCCGGTGAACAATGATTATTGTTATTGTTGTTGTTACCCTTCATCTTCATACTCATGTTAATGACATTGGAGATGTTGTTGTTGTTAGTTTGGCTTGTGACAGCAACATGGTGCAAGTTCTGTTTCTGTTCTGTTGGATTGTAAACATTTACTGACTAGGCTTGTTTGGGAAGAGGATCTGGTGCAGTTTGAGAGTAACTGCACAAGGTGCAGTTTATCTATCCAATGGTTGTTGCTTAACTTTCAGTTTTTGAAATTTTGTGTATAATAAAATTGGGGTATTTTTTATGGCTAGGATTGTGATCAGATAGATTCGGTTAGGCATTCAGAGACGGCACTTTCAAATAGCAAAGACATAAGGACAGTTATTTACTTATTTATGACTCTCTTTTTTATCATTTAATTAATAATAATACAATGAACCTGTTATTTATGACTATAGTAAATTACTTGTTGGATGATAAATTTTATATTGGTAAGATTTATTTTAGATTTCTGAATTTTTCGTCTCTCACCCTATCAATTATAAAAAAATATGATCAAAATTATTAATTTTTAAAATATAAGATTAAGACTAACGTTAATTAAAAAATAGGGGCGCAAAATATATCTTATTCAATTTATTTTCAAGGTAATTAGGAATTGGAGAAAGAATTAAAAATATTTTTTACTAAATTTTATTGATATTTCTATAAATTTAATTAGAATATACCAATTGGTTATTAAATATAATAAATTTATTAAATTTTATGATTATTATTTTAAAAGTCTCTTAAATTTCTAATTGGTTAACAGGATAAATAAAGCATTACGCCTGTTATAGAAACGTTACTTCTTATTAGAAATTTTAATAAATTTTAATTGCTATATATGTGAGAGCAGGGGTGGTGGAATCACGTTTAGGGGAGGGGCCGTGGCCCCCTCTGGTTTTTTCTTCTTCTAAATTTTAAGTTCAATAGATTATTACTTATTATATTTATGTAATCACAGAATTCCTTAATAATAGAATCACAGTGGAGCAGCAGTGTGGGATCTTGAAGGTGACATCCAATTTGCCTATAAAAAAATAACAACCTTATCTTCTTTTAGAAAATCTTCATTTAAATTTATCAAAGTTTAGTTTTTATAATGAATTAGGATCTTATCTTCTCCAATGGTACTAAAGATATCCTTACAAGTTTCAGTAAAAAATTATTCATAAGAATCATAAATGATATTAAGAGATTTATAGTTTTAAACATATCAAAATCACACGTAATACACTAAAACAATATTTTCTTTTGTTAAATAACTTTCATTGTAAATGGTCTAATAAATTTTTTTATTAATAGAACATATCATATTCAATTATGTATTCAATATATACTTACACAATTATATTATAATATAAGAGTTTAATCATCAGATATTGATAATATAAAATAACTTGACATTATCATTTAATTATAAATCATTCTATATATAACTTTTAAGTTAATTATCATAAAATTCAACAAATTTATTATACATTATTAATTTCTTAATAAGATGATTTGTAAAACTATTTTACTTAATGCATATTCTTTTTTCTTACATGTATTAGCAATGTTTTGATAGTTTTATTTGCTTCTTATCTTATAAGATGAAGTTTTTTTTATTTTTTTATTTTCATGTTGTTAATTTGTATTGTATGCATAAAAAATGTAATTAATTTAAATATTTGTTTACATAATTTAATTATTTTAATTTCTATTATTGATAGTTGTCAGTTACAAATAAAAATAAATTTTAAAAAAATTATCATTATTAATTGTCCTCCCCTAATTTTTGATCCTGTGGTTCACCCCTGATTACAAATTAGTTTTTATTTTTTGACTCTTTAAATTATAAAATTAATAGTAATTCTATGTTTTAAAAATAAAAACTATCTAAATTTTATATTTTATTAATTCTACTTATTATATTTGCTAAATAATTTTTTTTATGATTGTTTTCCTCTGTCATCCAAGTCTAAATCCGCCCCGTGTGAGAGATTTTCCATTAAGGAAAGATTGTATCCTTTTGTAAAAGGACATAAACATGCCAGTCTACAAGAAATTATTTTATGAAAATATTTGTCTATTTATGAAAAAATATAAATATAAAATGTAAAAGTATGTAATTTTTCATGAAAGGATGTGTTTTTTTGAAAAGTTGTATCTCATTTTTATTATAATTTTAATATTTTAATTGTTATGCAAATGTGAGATTTTCCAATGAAAGGTTCTATTTTTTTTTAAAAGCATACGTCTATTAAAAAAAATGCAAGTAAGAATTGTTATATCCTTTCATGAAAATACATGTTTATTCATGAAAAGGTGGAAGTATGATTTATGAAAGTGTGTATTTTTTATGAAAACATTTATAATGTTTTTCTAAAAGGTTGAGTCTATTTGAATATAAGTTTAGAAGGACTTTTGAGATTTTTTTATTGAAAAAATTCTATATTTTCAATAGAAAAATTCTCAAAAATACTTGTAGCTTGTATCCAAAGAGACTCTATATCACTTACTAAAAGTATAAGACATGTCTCTTTGAAGAACCATAGTATATCTACTTATCAAAATTCAAAAACATAATAGTTATGAGTCTGTTTACATATAAGTCAGAAGTGTTTTTGAGAGTTTTTTACTGAAAATATAGTGCTTTTTCAGTAGAGAAATTCTCAAAAACACTTTTAGCCTTGTATCAAAACAGACTCCCTGTATCTCTTACTTAAAAGGTTAAGATGTTCTATAAATAGCTTTTTTTTTAAGTCAAACCAACTTGGTAAGATCCGTTATGTGCTGATTTAATAATACGATAGAAATAAGTATATCAATAGTGTATGTAATATATTAATATACACTTCCCATTTTAATAGTTGTATCTCTTATTAAATTTATCGTAATACGATATCGCAATAAAATTGTGGTTAAATAGCCATGACAACATTTCTAACAGATTACAATACAATACACTAAATCAATAATGTATAATTATGCTTGGTATAATAAAGGAAATATGTCATTTGATATCTATAGATAATTTTATCTTTAAATTACTTCTTAATGTTTTAAATATTTTATCTAACCTGAATTAACTTTCAAGTAATTTTTCACTGTAACGCCCCGTATGCATCCGGTTCATTAACATTTATTTATGGTTGTTAAGTGCAACAATTAATTTAATACTAATCAATTCGGAAGCGATAAATGTATAGTAAATATACGTATCAAAATAATGGCGGTACAAAATATCTTTACATTATGTATAGTAAATACACGTTTCATTCAACCAGAGGACCAAAATAAGCCATATAAATGTATCAAAATAATGGCGATACAAAATACGATATCATATACCTTGTCCTCTCACAATACATCAATATCTCTCAGATGTATACCACACATACAAAAAAAACACACTAACTGTGCATCATCCCTTCCGGGATACAAATATAGGCATAACCAAAAGAAAAGAGCCAACATGCTCTCAAAATATAAGCCTAAGGTTCTCACAGAACCATATCAGAACTCGGGCCTCTTGTCCTGAGATCCATCATCTGCTCGCTGAGCATCACCTGTAAAACATAAGCCCCACACACGGGTGAGATACAAATCTCAGTAAACTCAGGGTTCTTTGAGGTCTTTCCCCCCCCCTGGTTCACTTCCATGGCACATCGTATTAAAATTGGCATCACACACACAATCAACCATCACGGCTCTCATAAAGCATATCACATGTATATCACATCACAGGTGTAACAATATATATATATATACACACACACACACATAACATTGCCTGAGGAAGATCATTCACTGAAGGACACATTTCCTCAGGACTTCATGCCAATGCCTGAGAAAGATCATCCACTTAAGGGCACATTCTCTCAGGACTTACTTGGACATCTATGACACTTCCGAGGGAAGATCATCCACTTAAGGGCACATTTCCAACGGGAGTCCATAGTAATCTATTCTACTGGCCCAGAGAACCACATCAATCACATAACATATCATCACAGTGTACATCATATACATGTTCTCAATAAAAGCAGTAACACATAATTTCAATACACATGCATCATGATATACAATAATCATCACTTTCTTGGAGTATGGTGGAACACAGTCAATGGGAAACACTCCCAAGAACAAAGATCTTACCTGACAAAGTCGTGCTCTGCTGTTCAATCCGTGAACTGTGGCCTCCGCCATTGACACCCTCGGCGTCACGCCCTATACAAAGGCACACAAACATGAATCAACAATCATCCTATCCGTTTAAGCATTTAATTATACCTAAACATACGGAAAACAGAATTTTCTACATAAAAATTATGCAGATTTTGTACCAACTTCGAAAATTCATAAATCCCTGTAGGAAGCTCCTAAAATCAAGGGAATTTAGAGGCATCTAGATCTATCTCTAATCTTTTAAACGCAACTGGTTTCATCCAATTCCATAAACCACAGCCTCTGTAGCAATCAAAATACCAAAACTGTCACGCACTAAAACAGTGCTGACAGCAACATACCAACCCAAACAGCCATTTTTAAACGACAGCTAACACCAGATTACTCATCCAATTGACCTGAATGTTTACAGGTATAAATTAAACATACCCATCTTTCTATTGCCACTGAAATCACTCAATTTGGATCATCCTAGACTGATTTATGATTTCTTCAAGATTGATCTCTGCAGCAGAAAAATCTGCTAAAAATAGAGTTAAACAGTCTGTTATAACTCTGCACCATAAATTTTAAGGACCTCCAAAAATAGCACGAAAATTTCAGAATATACCTAACTCTCTTAGCTTTCAAATGGCACTGGTTTTAGACCATTTGGACACCAATAGCTCTAGGCATGGCAACGGGACAGGTCGGGGGCGATTTTTACTTATACCACCCCCGCCCCCGCCCCTAAAAACCGCCCCCGCCCCCGCCCCCGAAAACTGGTGGGGCTAAAAAAGTTGCCCCCGTCCCCGCCCCCGACGGGGGTCGGTTTTCCCCGCCTCGCCCCGCCCCCGAACATTAAAAAATTGCTATTAAAAAATTAATTTTAAACAACAACTATAACATAAAATTTGATTGCGCTAAGTCTCAAATGTATGTAATTACAATAAAATTTCAACATTAGATGTTTATTGCTGGAAAATAAAATTAGTTATACTCCTAATTCTTGAATAAAATTAAGCTTTTATCCCAAGGTATTCCACATATATAAAGGTATTTTTGTAAATAATTAAATATAACATGGCGGGGCGGGGGCGGGGGTGGGGGCGGGGGCAGGGCGGTTATCAGCATTACCAAAACCGCCCCCGCCCCCGCCCCCGAAAACTGGTGGGGCTAAAAAAGTTGCCCCCGTCCCCGCCCCCGACGGGGGTCGGTTTTCCCCGCCTCGCCCCGCCCCCGAACATTAAAAAATTGCTATTAAAAAATTAATTTTAAACAACAACTATAACATAAAATTTGATTGCGCTAAGTCTCAAATGTATGTAATTACAATAAAATTTCAACATTAGATGTTTATTGCTGGAAAATAAAATTAGTTATACTCCTAATTCTTGAATAAAATTAAGCTTTTATCCCAAGGTATTCCACATATATAAAGGTATTTTTGTAAATAATTAAATATAACATGGCGGGGCGGGGGCGGGGGTGGGGGCGGGGGCAGGGCGGTTATCAGCATTACCAAAACCGCCCCCGCCCCCGAATTCAACAGGCGGGGAAAAATCGAACCCGAACCCGAAACCGGTCAACTCGGTTTTTCCCCGTTGACATCGGGGCGGGTTCGGACGGATGCCCACGATTGCGGGTGAAGTTGCCATGCCTAGATAGCTCCTGTTATGCACAAAACACCAAAGCTGACCAGATTGGTGTTCTGGGCTGTCATGAACATGCATGTATGATACATGCATGTAACACCATTTCAACTTAAAATCAACTTCTACACACTCCAAATCAGACTTCAAAACTGTCTCACCCTCCCAATCCTCAACATTTATCAATCCCACTCCAACATTAACCCTAACCTCAAGAATCAAGGAGAAATAGGAGGAGATTACAAACCTTAGAGTTCGAATGACCAAATTGAAGGGTGGACCAGCACTCTATGGCTTCCAATCGCGGTCCAGCGGCTCCGAACGATGGTGGGCAGATTTAAGATTCACTCTTTTCCTCAAATCACTCACCACCAAAGCTCAATAATAACAAAGAACAAAGAAAAGAGCTTAATTCCTTACTTGCTTAGTGATTTCAGCCACTAATCAAGTGGAAGTGGCTAGAAAAGAGCTTGGGAGTGGAGGAGAAAACTAGAGAAGAAGAAAGGAGAACAAAAAAATGGGAGAAAATGTGGTATGCTTGTTTTTAACATGAAACAGGGGGTGCACTCAGCAATTACTTATTACACCCTTACCTCTAGCAAAGACCAAACTGTCATTCCTTTCGTTAATCCGTTTAATTAAGCAAATACCACCCAAATTACCTTAGTTTAAATTAGAGATATTACATTCACTGCTTCTATGTTATTTTTTTTTTATTCTACTACCTTTTTATTAATTATATTTAACTTCTATATTTGTTTTTATTTAATTATTTAAAAAAATCACAGAGGACACGAAGTGTCTCTCTCTCCTTAGTAATAATAATAATAATGAATTTAAATACGAATGATTCAACCACATTCAGGCATGACAACTTAACTCGCACCCGGCCGCATCCGTTCCAATTTTGATGGGGGAAAATCGAGTTAAATGGGTTCAGGTTTGGTTTTGATTTTTCCCTACATGGAAAATTCGGGGGTGAGACGGTTTTGGTAATGCTTGGTATTCGCCCTGCCCCTGGCAGCCAACGTTGTAGCTTGGCTCATAATCTTGCACCAGAGGTTGAGAGATTGTTGCATTTTCGAGATTTGCTGCGGGTGCAGGAAGAAAATTCCTAAGTTTGGACCTAGTGCCTATCCTTCAGGACCTATTAGAGTAAGGCCCATAAATTTGAAGTTTCCAGAAGCCAACTCCATCCTCATGGCCCACAACCCAAAAACAAACAACAATCCAACATCCTCCGCACTTGTGTTGCATGTTAGAATCGAAAATCCAGAGTCCAGTGAGAGAAAGAGAAAGCATGAAGTTCACATACTCGCTGGTAATCGAACTTGCGGTGAATGACACCGTTATGTGCTTCAACAAGTCAACGGGTCCATACATGTGGGAACATCCATGTGGCCATGCTCCCTCATCCTCATCAAATTCGCGAAGCTACTTTGACGAACCTGCTCCTCACCGACATCGCACCTGTCATGCCGGTCCTGAAGCACAACCTGAAAGTCAACAAACTCATCCTCTGCAAGGCCCTCAAATACTTCGTGCTCTACTGGAACAACCCCCAGCAAGGGTGGGGCGGGGAAAATCGACCCCGTTGGGGGCGGGGATGGGAGAAAATTTCTGCTCCCACCGATTTTCGGGAGAGGGGGGTTTGAGAGGCGGGGGCAGGACCGCCCCCGTTGTCATGCCTAACCACATTAAAGTATAAAATCAATAAACCATAAGTAATTTAATTATCTATCCATTTTAAAAACATTAAACATCATAAACTTAGCTTTAGGGATGAAAATGGATTGGATCAAGTTGAATCTTATCCAAATTTGATCTTTCTTAAATTATATTTTTATGGCTTGTGTTTATGACTCATGGTGAGTCTATTTTTAGGTTTGTTGTTTGGTCTTTATATAATTATGACTTAACCTATTAGGTTGTTTAAAGATTTGTCTCATATTAAAAAGTATAAAAAAATTGTATAACAATGAAATTATATCCGTTGAAATATTAAAGTGTGGAGCAACAACTTACATATTATTATGTTATCCAAAATTAGAGGCATTGCATTCTTATTTAAATCACAATATGGGATCAAAATATGCACAAATATTACACACGACGGACTACCAAAACCTTCTAAGTCCACCAAAAGAAAATAAATCATATTTTATTTACTATGCTTATAAAAATTAAATTATTTCAACTCAAATCATCAAACTATTAAAATAATTTTATAATTTCACTAAAATAAATATAATATTATGTATCATATTTATAATTATATTTTATTAAAAAATAGTGTTGCTAGATACGTCAGTTTAGACTTAATAATTTTTTTAAGGCTTATAATTTGACTTATTTAACTAAAATGGTTTTTAAAAAACTTGACTCTGATTTTCCTGCTAAACAAATCCAATCAAATCAAACCTTAAATGGATTGGACCATAAGCCTCCCAGAAGGATCCAACCTACTTTCACTCACGTTATAAATCCTCCAAATTTCGGGTTCTGGATGTGAAGCAAAAAGTCGGTCCGGTCCGGTCCGGTCCATATAAACTTCAACATTGGTTTGGCAGTGTTGAGGAAACAGTTGCAATGGCTAACAACGTTGTTGATGTTGTTGTTCCTAAGGTAGCTCCTGGTACTCTACCTTCATTGCCCATAACAAACAATGTTCTCACTTTCAGCAAAAACATCAAGAGTCACAGACACACACTTCAACTGAATTGCTGCCAAACGAAAATCAGAACAGCCTCATTCCCTTCTTCCTCATCGATCCTCAGAAGCAAAGCTAGTTGTTCTGTGTTAGCGTGTCTCCCTCCTGCTTCTTCTGAATCCTCAACCTCATCTTCCACTGCTAAACCTTCTTTTCCTTCTCCTCCAACTAAGCTTTATGTCAGTGGTTAGCTACTCTTACTCTTCTCCTCTTGTTGTTACCCTTTTCGTTTTTCTTATCCAAATTGATCTAGATTTTGGCTACGAGTGATAAAGGTTTCAGCTTTTTTCTTTTTCCTTTTGTGGGTCTCGCCCCAATTGGGTGCTGGTATTGATGACTGATGAGCATCAATGATTTTATATGTTGTTAAAAATGGAAAATTGGGATGAAAAAAAAAAAAGAGAAGGGTTTTCATTAACTTTTAGGATGACGGCTAGTTTCATTGTGGAGGATGGTTTCGTTGTTTCATTGAAAGATATTATTTTACATGGAGTTTTAGCATTGGGAAACTTTGGAATGTTATAGTGGCTGAATGGTGGTGCCGTGTTTAACTGGTAAATGAGATTAGGAGGAAAGGGATGGTGTTATGGTTTTGGTATGCAGAAAAAAAGTGAAAGCCTGGTATTTTTGTTGGGATTATTGTGGATTTAATTTTGAGCATAATTCAGTTGTGGGAATTTTGCACTATATAATTTTTGGTTATGCAGAAGAAGTTAATGTAATGGTGGGAACTGGGAAGAAGATGGCCAGTGTCTTTAGCTTACTAACATCATATTATCTCTTTTAATTTTTTTCAACTCATAAGGATCAAGAAAGAGAAATAATGTTACGAGAGAATTTGTATGCAATCTTAGATTCTACCATCATATTTTTTGTTTCAACTGTTAACCTCTTTGTGTGGGTATTACATTATCATTATATTTTGTTTTTTTAATGCATTTACTGTCTAGCAAAAATGTTTTTTCATTGAGCAAACAATGAAACAACTTCATAAAACAAGGCATTTCGGAGCCTTTCATTGCAAAAAATCATCTGTAGTGAACCTTGATGTTACTCATACTTGCTGTGGTTGCTCTTGATTCAATAGCCATTTGCCATATTTTGCTACACTCTACAGATTGTATTTATTATTTTATGATGAATATATTTTTAGGACGAATTCTCGCAATTTGTTATGAATATCTTTGATATTTGATTGTTTGATTTTTTGTGCATTTCTGAATAAAAACTTTATAAATGTTATTTTTTGTTTTTTTCAGGGTTATCATTTCGTACCACTGAAGAGAGTTTGCAAAATGCGTTTAAGAATTTTGGTCAACTGGTGGAAGGTAGGAACAGGAAATATTGATATTTTCCTCTTTGACATTTATGCTACTTGACTACAATTTAGGGTTTAGATTCTGTTAGTCATTTGCCAGTTCCAATCAATTTGTTGGTAACATTTTATACTTCTAAAATATTTGCTTAACTTCAAACAGTCAAGCTGGTGATGGATAGAATTGCAAATAGACCAAGAGGGTTTGCTTTTCTTCGTTATGCAACTGAAGAAGAATCTCAGAAGGCTATTGAGGGAATGCATGGAAAGGTATGATTTTATTGTTTCCTATGGTGTTCTTAGTTTTGAAATCTCAGATACATAAATGGCAGTTTATCTTGTCCAGGAGAGTAATTTGGAGAGCCCGAGTTTTTTGCAACTTCCTTTGGTTTGCTAACTTTTAAGTAATTTAGAGAGTAATTTGTAGCGTTTGCTAAGTTGTGGTAACAAGACATCCTCTGCTTAACTTTCCTAATTGTAATTACATGTCAACATGCTTATATACAATCCACAAAGTGAACATAGTCACCTATGGATAGTATTAAGTTCTAATAAAACTTATTTTATAGATTGAGTTTATGCTGCATTGCTCTTATCATGCCATTAGGTTGATTGACACTGTTAGAATTGTACTTGGTTACAAGGGTAGATTTTCAACGTGAATGCATAAGAATATATTTATGATCACATTTATGTTGAAAAGGGAAAACTAATCAAGAAACTAGATTGAACTTTCTAAGTGAGTCAAATATGTTGAAGGATTATTCATGAAATTGATTGAGATCAATCCACTATTTTTGAAGCATCTTATTGTTCAAATGTGAAGACTGTAACTCGGTAAAATTTTGATGCAGTTAATACTCAAGATACTATTTACTGCGAAACTGTCAAATGATCCCTAGATGTCTAGAAGGCAATTTATTTTAATCCCTTAAACGTGATCTGGAACTATTTGCTCCCTCTGACTGAGAGTTTAAATTGTTGTAATGTCTTTTATGTTACAAGGCATAAAATTTGAATCTGTCTTTAAGGAATCAAATGTAGAAAGTTTTTTTTATTAGGAAGTGTGACAATAACAAAGCATTTCTACTTGTTGAATCCTTTTTTTCTTTCCCTATTTGCTATCTTTAATTTACCAAAGATAGTTTTAAGCTATAATGCTTGATACTGACAAGAAAGGAGCCACTTTTTAAGTTCTTGGATGGTAGGGTCATATTTGTGGAAGTTGCCAAACCGAGATCAGAGTTACCGCAAAGGCACAAGGAAGGCACTAGATTGTAATGAAGATCCAAAGGATACATTAGCCATATGTTCAAGAATCATTGCAGCATTGTACTTGACACTTTGTAAAAGACCCCTACTTGATTAAACTTTATTGCCTCCCTTATTTTCCACCCCACTGACACACTTAGGATTCAGCAATGAAAACTCATTTAAGCACCAACGGCCATTTCTGCACTGTTGCCAAATTTATGCCATAAATTGATTACTAATGAATTTTAATCATAATTGTATAACGTATGATGAAGTTATAGAACGAGTTGCTCAAGTTTGAAGTATTGTCTTATCACTTGACCAAGATAGAGTACTGAATTAACTGAGATATTATAATTTTCTTCTATCGAAACATTATTAGGAAACATTGTATAGAAGTGAATTGCGTAACTATTGAGACCAACCATTGAGCAAAAAGCAAAAACGCTTTTAAGATTTCACTCCCATAATCAGCTTAAAGGATAGGGAACAAGCAAAATTGCACAAACACTGTAAATTCAACAATGTTTAAAATCTATTCTAAAAAAAATGATGCAGAAAGAAATCCAGATATACAAATTGCTAAGGTATTCATCAGTACATGACACTCTTTAAGCTTTAATACATTGACACATATCATTTGTTTTCCAAGCCAATTGTTATGACAGATATGATGTCTAGTGACATGCTGGTGCTTTGTCCACGCTTCCCTAGAACACCCCCATCATTTGCAATCATCATGCAACTAAAAAGACACAAAGATGCCAAGAGTAGAAAAATAAAACAGTAACGACAGAATTTGCTGCTATATGTCTCTATTTAGTTAAAGTAACTGTAACATGATACAAACCAGAACAAACAATGCCACCAGCCCCCACTTGAATTATTGGACATGAAATGTTTTCATGTGAAAGAAATAAGATATTGGAAAAAAGAATTGGAAATCAGATGCTTGTCAATTAGACAATTAGATCGCAGCTACCTAAATCAGGTCCTTATTTCTCAGAGTTTTTTTTTTTTCTCTGATTAAGACCATGATTATGAATCATGTAAAAATAGAATGTAAGGCTATGAGCACACACGAGCTCGTTGCCCCTCCCTCTCTTCCATGGCAACAATAAAAGAATGTCCATCTCTTTCACCTAAACATCTTTTATATGGTACAAACCCCCTTGCAGGCTTCTTCTGGGGAGCAGCTCCTTCCTCGTGATATTTTTGACACTTAGAATCAACAGCATCTGAGTTCTTGCCTTGGTTTTCCATTTCACAGACTGATTCAGTGTTGGAACCAGTGCAACAACTTTCCTCCTCTCTTGTTCTTACTTTCAAAGAGGAAGGCCTAAGAGGCAAGGGATTTAGGACCTGATTGCATGACCTCAGGTAGATAGGTGGAAGGCCTTGGTACAAACTCCGCTGCGGAAAAGATGCATCAGGTGCACATTCACTGAAGCATAAGTTCTCCTTTGGGGGCTCTATGCTGGTCACATTAGCTCTATCAGCATCAGGTGTTATAGGCCAGTTACCACTAACCACGCCGAGCGATAACTGTGTATCTACTTTCTTGGATTCTCCTGATTGGCCAAGCTTCTCATTCTCAACATCATCTACTTCATCAGACTTCACAGTTATTGGCTTACCATCATCATCTATCTTCAGTGACTTCTGATTACCTACCATAGAGACTGTTCTTCCAAAAAGCTTAATACTAGTGGTTTGTGGAATATTGGTAGTATCTTCTATGAAAGTGTCCTTGGAACTAAACTCAGGCTTCTGCAGTAACACCAGAGAATTTGAAAATCAGTAAAAAAAAAAAAAAAAAAAACCTTAACCACAATATAGTTCTATGAATCAAGAATTTATTTCAGAAGCTAAATCATAGAGTATAATGAAGCTTATCATACCTTGCACATGTTTGGGTTAGAAACAGTGGATAAAGGAAGTGAAGCTGGTGAAGCTTTCTCTTCCTCCTCAGATTCTTTGGATGTCATGCAATCATTTTCCTTTTCAGCAGGTGATAAGCTGACTGAGTGAATATCAGTGGTGCAAGAGTTTGGTGAAAGGCATCTGTTAGTCTGCTCTGAAAATTGAGACCCAAATGCTTCCGAACCGACTGTAGATAGCACTGAGGTCGGAGATGGGGTGTCTTTCTCTGCAACCAACAGGTTTGTAGATGGAGATATTTCTGTTTCATTTGGTATGGTGTGTCCTCTGAAAGAGTTAACTGATTTACGGGGATATGGATGCAGGGGTTTCCTCTTAGGCCGAGGAGGAGGTATGTTAATTGGTTGTATAGAACTCTCAGCACTGACCTCAGATTCCCTCACAACCTGAAACCGATTAAAGTGTGTGATGCATGAGAACACAGAAGTGAACAAATTCCTCTCTAACTTTAATGCTATTAAATTGAAAATGATCAAAATCCTTTCACTTAGTTATTTATGGTAGAAAAAGGTCAGTGGAACAATCAAAATCCAATTCTATGTTAATGGCCTCCACGTTACCAACAATAATAATCTACTGAAATTTAAAATAAATAGTAATAATAACCTTAGAGAAAAACTTTTGAGCATGACTTCGAATCTGAACAGCAGTTTTGGTACCTATATGCTCTGCATGAAGAGAAAATGACTTTCATCCGACTTGAAGACAAATGGAAAGATCATTTGTTTGAATAAATCAGGACAAAAAGTTTACCTTCAATTTGGCGCCAGCCACGACCATACAATTTCAAAGCTTCAAGGAACTTTTGATGCTCTTCCTCTGTCCACTTCTCCCTTTGTTTAGTAATGGTATATGGTTTCCTCACCTGATGGAAATTGAAATAAGTTTCAGGAACCAAACTAAAAGTGCAACATAAAGGTTCTTCACCCATATTTCTCCATGAAAAGGGAAAGAATATTTTAATCTGTGAAGCAAAGCAACCTTGGGAGTTTGGTTGTTTCCAACGGAAGGTATATGAGCAACATTTTCAGCTTGTTTTTCAGCATTGGAATGGATGTTACTAGCTGAGCCAAATATGGTTGATTTTGTGCTTTCTATTTGGTCCTACATTCAATAGAGCAGATGAATTGATAACTTTCCACCAATGAAAAAAATGGAAATAAAAGAAAAGAGAAGGATAATTTCATCATGAAAGAAAATGATGCTCACTAGAATATATTTCAGTTCCTTTTAAGAAATAAAGTCACTGGATGAATTCATATTGAAATTCTCTTTTTTCCTATTAAAAGAGGAGAAAAGTCTCCAGAAGAGTGGACGTAAGAGGACTGAGACCTGCTTCCAACCATGCAGTAGCATATTATATAGAGTTTACACAAGCTTAGTTGTCATCTCTTTCAAATACACATGCTAACCAATGCATCTATACTCAACCCAAAGCAAATATCCATATATATTCTAGGAAGAACACTGTCAATAATGTCATATACAAAAAATAATCAGCTGATGCTGACATGATTCCTTCTACGTAATTCCCATCCAAAGCTATTAAGGGGGAAAGGATGAGTTAAACTTCTCTACTACGTTGCATGGATATGGGTACGACTTCAGTACCCGACAGGCTGACATGTAAGGTTTTAAATTTAGACTCAAAACTGCAATTGTGGAAGGTTTTAAATTAAGATCCAAAACTGCAATTGCAGCTACATTGGCCACATTTATCTACAATATTTCATGACATCAAGGTTGGATACGATAACGTTCAAAAATTAAAAGTACAGGTCCGTTAATATACTTTACTAAAACACATAAATTTCAAAACTAACATACTATGAATAAAATATTTGTAAACTGTTGTGAAACATTCACACGGACAAATGGATTTGATCGAATAGAGACACAGAAACGGACAAAGTGATCAAAACAGGGGGAAACAATCTTAACCAGAAAAGCTATCAATGTTTTGTTTAGAGAAAATGATCTAGTTAGTACATAAGACAAACCTAACCATAACCCAAACTACACCTACATTAATTAGAGTCATATCCATGTCAAATATCCATTGTTCTTTTAACAAGTACCCAATTACCAAATCATGTAGCCATGCTTCATAAGCCCCCTATATATTTAGAAGCCACTGATGAAATTCATCCACCTTCTCCCTCATAAGAATAAAATCTTAAAGCAGTACTAGAATTTAGAATTATAATGACCAGATCAACATTGAATTAAACAGTCTCTAAAAAATTAGAAGCCAATAAACTGTAAATCTGAAAAGCACTTTTAAAGTTTACACAACCATAATGGTGTTGCAACTTAAATGCTGATAAAGCTACCACTTAAACACCATTCAATTTGTTCTTTTAAAGATTAACGATTGAACAAATCTAAGAATCTTCCAATCCATTTTCCATACAACATCCAGTATGAACCACAGCTTCTACACAAATAGAAAACTAACACCACAAAAAGAAAACAGAATCAACCTCAACCTCAGTTCCATGTTTATAATCATTAAACTCTCCAGCAAGTGCAAAAATAAGAATAAAATTCAAAGGGGCTTCTAATTAAAAAAAAAAAAAAAAAAAAAGTGGCAGCTTGGAGTGTTCCTTGTTATACCTGCATCTCCATTGGAGCAAAGTGAGAATAAGCTCTGCCTCAAAAAACACTCAAACCTCCACAGAGACTAACCCCAGCCGCCAACAACAACAGCTGTCACCAATCAAACCACACCAAAGAAAAAGTGATTTTTTTTTGCCAAATAAAAAATCACATAGCATTGCTCATAATCTCTACACTTTCTCTATTCTCTATCACATACCATAACATAAACAGCTCAATTTCTTTTTTTAATAAAACTTCAATAACCAATGCACAAATCAGATCAATCATTTATTAATGTAAAAAAACATGTGAAGAACTGAATCCAAATTTATGTTGTTCTTGTTCCAACCACACACACAAATAGAGAACAATGAATACCTTTGAATTTCAGACACCCCGATTTGGGAATTCTCGATTCAACAGTAAAAACGCGAACTTTCTCGGAAAATAAGAATTTTCCGAGAAAATCAAGGCAATTGGAAGAGAACAACGGAAGAAGGTGTGAGAGCGAAGAAGAGGGGGAGGAGGAAGAGAGAAAGAGAGAGAGATTATAAATTACGAAAATAAAAAAAAAATATAAAAGGGCAAAAAAAGGAGAGAGAGACACGTCAGATAGGGAAAATATTTTGGAAGGAAAAATAAATGGAAAAGAAAATTCTATGGAGGATTCGAGAAGGCACGAAGGTTTGTGGCTGAGAACGGTCAGGGCCCAAAGACACGTGGCAAGTACTTGTGATGTCTGATATTTAATAATTAATTTTTTATAATATAATTTTTTATCAAAAAAATTATTCTCACTTATATTATAATCTTATCTTAAACCATAGCGGGTTTAATTAATATTTAATATTTTATTACTCAAAAAATATTTGGTGAAAAATGTGGTGCTGCAGATTTTATTGTGGAAGGCGTGAGTGCTGAGAAGATAATTGAGAAGATTTTTATTATACTATAAGATATTTATTTATTTTGGCTTGTTTTTAGTGTGCCTTTTTTTTTACTTATTGTCGTTTTGGATTATTTTTCTCCCACGCGCCATTTCTAGCATGTGAATCTCAGTCTTAGACCTAGCTAGGGTTTCAGTATAATAATAATTAAAAAGTTAACTTTTTATTAAGGAATTAAAAAGTTAACTAAGAATACTTTAGACGAATTTTATCTATGGCATTAAATGTTAATTAGAATTATGAAATGACTTTTTCAAACTATTACTTTTGACCCAAAGAAACAGTTTTTACAATGTTTAGTAAAAGTATTTAATAAATAAATGAATAAGAATAAATATAGTACTAGTAATTGACAAGAACTTCCATTATTGGCATAGGAAACTTTTAAATAAAGTAGTTCATATTCAGAGTTTTAAAGGATTATTAAAAGAAGATAATGTTTTTAATGACACCGATTAATGTTTAGCACGTCAATTATGTAAGTCATCAGTCTATTCATGTTTTTCTTAATAGGAACAATTATTTATAGTTTGCTTATAATACAATTAGTTCAAAATCAAAGACTAATTATTTTATGTATTGAATAACGTTAACCTAATATTAAATATATTATCTTACAGTCACTATCTCTAATTAATAAATTAGTAGCATTTATTTTATTATAAAATATATTACAGGTAGTGACAGATTTATTCTTAAATGAGAGTGTGTATATACGTTTTCTTATTTTAAAAAATTATATATAATTATTTAATATTTTTATATTTTACCCTTCTAATTTTATATATTTAAATTCATTATTCTTATATTTTTATATTTTATACTTTTAATTTTATATATTTAAATCTATTATTTTCAATTATTTCCCACTAAGCAGGATCTTACATCCGCCACTAACTACAGGACATAGATGAATCCAACAAAACAAACAGACTTCAGGTGATCCGGCAAAATCTAAAGGCGAGTGTTGAGGAGTACTTGTCAAACACGATGCGTTTTTCTTTCTAGGAGATAAATGTAAAATTTCGAGGCCATAAAGTGAAATGACAAATGTATCCGTGAGATAAATTGCAGCTATGTAATAAATATTTTAAAAATCAGACTGATTAAAAGGTATGGGAAATATATACTCATATTTGATCTTATCACGGCTAATTAAGTGAATAAACAATAAGTAAATATAAATTCAATATTATATATAATTAATATATTAAGTAGTAATAAATTAAAAATAATTTATAAAAGTTAGGATCACGTAAGGTAAAAAAAATCATGAATATCAAATTCAAGCATACAGTAGTGTATTCAAATAATCAGTAAAACATTAAATTGTTGAAATAGTATAATATAAGAGTTAAATGGAAGTCAAAAAAATTCAGAAAAAAAATGGAAGTCAAACATATGACCTTCCAATTCTTTAGTCTTATGGCAGCTTCTCCCTTGCCCCCATTTTTTTCTCCCACAATGTTTATAAATTAATGGTACCGTATTTGAAGGGTATTTAAATCAGTTAATTAAGTAAAGATGTCTGAATTGTTATAAGTTTTTTGACACTGTTTTCAATTTCCTTGAATGTATATATGAAAATAATGATATCATATTAATGCAAAAGGTATATCCAACACTACCTGTGTCATCTCAATATATTAATATCAATGATAACACAAACGATAACGACTTATGTCTCTTAACTAAGAGATATAGGATTCAAATCTTGATTAGTTCTTGGTTATGAAATAAATTGTATTGGGAGGGAGAATACTCACCTTGTGTGTGCTCATAATCCTCGACGAAGATTAGTCATCGTTTCTGACTAAAGCTACTTTATACCAATACCATGATAAAAAAATAAAAACTCAACACCCTAGCATCAAAACACACTTAAGCAAGAGCCTGCGAATAAAAATCATTGACGAGCATGCAAACAAAGCTAATTAAGAAGCAAAATCAAGATTACAGTGGTCATAGGCATAAGTAGCAAATATGTCAACTTGAATTTCGTCACATAACTATAATTTTACACCAAACGGGTCAAAATCGTCAACCACACAACCTTTTCTCCACGATTGTCATTTTGAAATACAAAAGAACTTCAATTGTCCCGAAAATCTTTCTATAGCCCCATAAATCACACTGGCATCCCCAATGATGATGAGATCTCTTGTAGCTAATTCTTATTCCACTACTTATACTCGTCATTCTTTTGGTGTCTTGCTTTTTGATGAACTCACTGCTTTGTTTGAGTGCGATAACAATTGTTCGAGGACAAACAAATCTTTAAGTTTGAGATTGTTTTATGCGTTGCATTTTTAGTTCTTTAGGTCTCATTTTAGCTAGGATTTCTCTGCTTTATTTGTCAATTAGGACTTAGTCTTTGGATGTTAATATTTTTTTCACCTTTTTGTCGAAATTGCTACAATTTTAAAGTGTGTTTGGATAGAGAATTTTAATTGGGGAAAATAATTTATCAGAGAATTTAAAATTATTTAATTTAAAATTCATTGTTTGGATATTTTTGTATAAAAATTTAAATTTTTGGAATTTTAAAACAGAATTTTAAACAACTAAAAATGTGGAATTTAAATTTCCTTCTAAAAGGTGAGAAATTGAAATTCTCTTCTTCTATAGAAGCTCTAACCATACCACTCTTTGCTCATTTTCTATCGCCGACGAGTACTCTCACGACACCCATCTCATGCACCTCTCCGTGCATGAGATTCAAAATTAAAAATGAAGATATTCAATTTTTTTATCCAAACACAAAATTTTGAAAATGAAGAAATTTAATTTCTTTATCCAAACACAAGATTTTGAAAATAAAAGAATTTTAATTGATGTATTTTAATTTTCCTGAATTTTAAATTCTTTGAAATTTTAAAATACTCTATCCAAATATATTCTTAGTGTGTTTTTTTTTGTGTTTTAGGAGAGGATTTTACCAATGATTAGAGGTGCCCCAAGAGTGATTTGATGCACTTAGGATCATGCGGGTTGAAGTTTAATTTGGAGCTTTTGAGGTCTTGCATAAACAAAAATAGCTTATTGGAAGCCTTTAAAGCTTTGCACAACTATGTCTGTGATTTGCACATCTGGCCAAGTTTCAAATTTTCTAAATTTTGAAGTTACAAAATTTGCATACACATGCAAGAAATCCACATACTTCTGCAACGACCCCACTATGGTAAAACTTCAATTTTTCGTTTTGTTTTCTTTTGGGCTCGAACCCTTTTTGGCCAACAAGTGTATATATACTTTTCATACTTTAATTTAGGGTTCAAAACTTGGTTTTCGATATGACTCAGGATAATGGGTTGGGTGTTCTTGATCCTTCTTCTTCTTACAATTTAAGTCTTCTATTTTCTTTTGGCTATTTTGTACGTTTTCATGAATACTTGTGTGTAGTCTTCTTATTTATGGGATTAGGCGTAGCCCTGTGATGTATATATGAATGCATTAACTTCCTTTATGCTCTTGTTCCTTTGATTTCTTTCTATCGGTTTTCTATTTTGTTGAATGAATTGGCCATAGTTTAATATTAATTTAAGGATTTGAGGATGTACTGAGAAGTGAGTCTATAGTTTCGAAATCATAGAAAAAAAAACTTAAGTGTAAAATTACAAGAGTAGGGTGAATCCTAAGAGGATTGAAAAGAATTAACATTGAGCATAAAAGGGTTTAATTAAACATAACCAACCATGAGATTAAGAAATTAATTTAATTAAATATTTCTTTGTGTCTCAAGCGGGAATAAAAAGTATCTTATGTTAGTTCACCTTTAATAGGAACTCAAAATAACTCAAGGGTAATATGATTAATTTATTTCGTTGTCATATTGTGAATTCCAAATCTCGAAACTTTTCACAATTTGAATTTCTATCAATTTTAGTTTTAATCATTTCTTATATTTTGTATTGTATATATATATATATATATATATATATATATATTCTTAAACCTTAAATTTACTTAATTCTAATTACCATTTTTTATTCTCTCATTTTAATTCTTTTTAATTAGCAATAATTACAAAGTCAAATGCACAGTGTTTATCAAAGAATGATAATTTATTACGAGAATGATTGTACACTTGCAATTTCTGTATTAATTGGATAGATAAAAATTATATTTCACATAAATTTATTGATGATGTAATTTTTTTGTATAACTTATAACATAGTGTAATTTGTTTTGTACGTCTATTGTGGAAACACAAAGATTGAAACTTAGAATATTGTACAAACTACTCAAACATCATTGGATCAACCTAATGGGCTAATATAACAGTCTAATTTGATATTTCACAATATTTTTTATATCAAGATATTTTCTAATATATATGTGTTGTTAAGCATATTTTATTTAATGAAATATAAAAAAAATTGACTTGATATATTTAATTAGAACTTTTCATTTTAAATTTTGCGTAGATAATAGTGTTGAGTTATTTAAAAATATATATTTAATTTTAATTTAAAAACAATGCTAAAAGCATCTAAAATATTGCACCTGATTCTTTAAAGAGTGTTAGGAGTAATAGATAAGAATTGAAGTTTGAGAATTTAAGAATAGAATCTGTGGCTCGCATAATTGTGTCATGGGTCAGTTCAAATTGTTTAATTACGCACATAAGTATAATAAACAACTTTTTTTCTCAGATAATTTTTACACTCAGCTTGGCCCTACTTGTTGATATGTGACAATGATCTTAGTATTTGTAAGATGTGGATGGAATCTCTCCAATTGCAGGAATCATAATTAAATATCACCTTTTCATCTGTCAACTTTTAAGAAGATCGAAATCATATATGCACTCTTGGAATATGTATGATAAGATCTAATTTATTATATTATTAATTTTAATAAAAAAATTGTCTTTTAATTTATTATTATATTTATTATTTTATTAAATTGTTAATTTGATAAAATTTTGATGAAAATTAGAGATTTGTTAGCATGATAAATATTATGGTAAAGAGAAACAAATTATTTATAATTTTAATCTAAATTATTCTTGATGTAGAATTATAATGAATAGAACATCAATTTCAGATAAATCAATATATATAATAATAATAAATCTTATTTATTAAATAATATATAAATGATGTATATGTGAATGTCA
>PYAF01004373.1:18344-46236 GCA_007407185.1 Glycine tomentella | reverse complement strand
ATTGAAACACTCGTTTATATGAGATTATCATAGTAATTAATAAATTATTTGTTATATTTTAATTCCAAAGACCTAATGTCTTAGGGCTGAATGAATATTGAATATGATTAAATACTCGTAAAATTAATGATTAATTAAGAAGGAATCTATCATAACTAGATAACTAGATAATGAGTTTAAACTTTATGATAAAATTAAAACCTTGATAAGGACAACTGAATTAAAGAATAAAATAATTTTTAAAATCATTCATTGATTAAATATAATGTGTTAACTAACTCCTACTTTGATTAGTAAATTAATTATGATTAATTTACTATTGATATAGTATTGAACCTACTAGATCACATATAAACGAGTGTTTCAATCTTTGCAAAAGAAAATAATTTATTTGATTATTAAATTTAATTTAATCAAATAAATATTTTAATGGAATATTATTATATTATTTGCTAGCACCAAGAATATAATTAATATAAACTAAGGATATTATTTTATAAATGTAAAAGTTGACCATAAAATAAGAATAAAATTCAATTACTACATATCAAGATCAGATAATGTGATTATTTATTGTAATTAGTCATGTGATTATTTGATAATTATCATTATCTTATATAAAAATACTTCTTAAGATAAAAAGATATGAAATAATTTTTTATAAAAAGATATGAAATTATTTTAAATAAAATCTATCTATTATTTTTTTGAAAAATGTTCAAATTCATATCTCTTTAACATTATAAATAGAAACATCTACTTGAAGAAGAAAAAAATGTACACGAAGAGTCTTGTTCTCTAGAGTAAAAAGAGATATGTGGATAGTAGAGTAAAAATGTACACGCAAACTAAAAAAGTTTAAGCCTAGATTTAGATCTGAAAAATAAAAAGATAATTTGTTCTATAGCGTTTCACTCATCAAAGAATTAATAGTAGAAATTGGTTTCGATGTGAAGTCTCTACATTATTGAAGAAATTTTTTGTTGCTTCAAGAACACGTATTCAAATACACAAATTTATTTTTCTCTATTTATTATATGTTGTATATTTTGAATGCAAAATATATTATAATTTCTCACTAAATATTGAAAACACTTATACGTAGCTATCATGCATGAATTGCACAACACAGGTAATTTATACTCTTGAATGCCTTGGTCAAAAATAAAAAACTAAACAATTCAAATTATATTATATTATATATGGATTAATTATTAGTGTTTGCATAAACTAAATTTAATTATAATTTATTAATAGTTTTCGCTAAAAATCATATTTATATATTCTTTATATAGCAACGTGGAGTATTCTTTTCTTGCTATAATGTTTTTCTTTTTCACTTAATGAATATATGCGCAGTTTTTATTAAGAAGAAATGTTTAAACAAGTATTACTCCGTAGAACAATAAAAAGTATAAATTATAATGTGTTGTAGAAAAATTAGTTTTTTTTAAGGTCTACGTCACATACCACATGTTTTCTAACGAATAAAACTATATCTTGAGAATCAAATACAAATTTTTTCGTTAAATAGATTATTTTGACTCATATGAATACAATTAGATCCTATATTATCATATTAATCCTTTGGTTAAAAAATTTAGTTTATACATTAATTATTAATGTGAATTCAGATATAACATATCTTTTTTTAAAAAAAAATAGAGAAATATCCTTAGTTTAAAAGAAAACTAATGCAATTCACAATCTAGTTAAAGCCAAGTCTTTATTAGATTATTAACTATAGAAATCACAATGTGTGTGGAAAAGTGATATCATGAAAGACTCATCAGCAATATGAAAATAGCCATAGATAATTGTAAATGTAGTATAAAATGAAATGATTGAAAATTCTGATATTGTTATATGAGGAGTGCTAAAAACATATTTTTTTTCACACATTTCTTTCTCTATAAATTTTTTTATTGATTAAAATATATTAAAAATTATAAAATTAAAAGATGAAATAATTAAATAAGATATAGAACCTATTAAATTTTATAATCATTCGTAAATTGCACAGTTTAATGAAGAGAGTATGTTAAAAAAAACATTTTAAAGAATACGACCTTAACATTTGTGTGCAAAACTAAAAGCATTCAAATTGAATGTGTGCAAAATTAAAAGCTCAAACATTATATTTATCATGCAAATTCAACACATAGGTTGAACGCATGCTTGACGCAGTTAACATGCTATAACGATTCTATAGCCAAAAATCCCATATTCAAATTCGGCTTCTAAAACAAGTCTCAAGCTCAATGAAAGTTAAGTTTAGATGAGTTTTTGCAAACTAAGTTTAAATCAAGACATGATTAAATTAGGCTAAAAAAACTTATTTAATTTGTGTCCAAAATTTAAAACCCAAATCACACATTTCATTATATAGGTTCGAGTTGGACGAATTATCTCAACCTATTTTGTCATCTCTGACAAAGACAAAGAGTGAATGGAAGTGAAAAAACAACAACTAATTAAGCAAAAGATAAAAAATAGTGGAGAAAATATTAAAAGGATGAAACAACTTTAAAAACTTAAAACCAGAATAATTTTTTTTGTTCGTAAAAGTGAATTAAAATAGTTTTAAAATTCATTTGAAAAGTATTTTAGATCTCTTTTATCCTAACACATTTTGTTTTCAAGTTTAAATTTGAAATATAAAAATCATAAACTTGCAATTAGGCATGACAACTGGGCGGATGGAAGCGGGTATTGCATTCTCCATTCCCGCTCCCAACTCAAAGACCGCTTACTGTCCCTGTCCTCTATCCCCGTCGAATTTTAAAATCCATACCCATCCCTACCTCGTTAGGGGTCGGATTTTTCCCGTCCTACCTCCGCTATTTGATTAAAAAATATTTTTTTTATTAAAAAATCAGACGAAAATGTTAATTACGTAACAAAAAAAATAATAACAAATTCACATTCAAAATATGCGATCATAATTTTAAAACTACAAAACAAAACCAATCAATTCAATTAAAAAAATTACAAAAAAATATATTTTTTAATTTTTAATTTTATTTTTTTAATATTATTTATTACGGGAAGGGTGCGGGTGCAGGACGGATATCAGTAATCTCATATCTGCTCCTGCTTTTGGCTATCGGGAAAAACCCGAATTCGAACCCAATAAACTCAATTTTTTCCCACTAAAATGGGGACGGATTCAAGCATGTACTCACGGGTTCAGATCTCGCTGCCATGCCTACTTGCAATCACCTTAAATGAAGCCTAAATCAATCCTCTTAAGTTATTTGATGTCATTGCAGTATTTTTTTTATAAAAAATTAACTACAAAATTAATTATTTAACTTTTTAATTTGATACATTATTAATTTTTCGTATAAGTTTCATTTTTGTTGTTGATGTCTATGGAAACATTTCCTATGCGAGTTGATGATAGTGTTTGGAATCTTCAAACAAAAGACATGTACATAATCTATAAGAGAAAGATAACAAGGGTACGGTTTGAAACAAATATGTTAGGGTTTGAAAGAAAAGTTATATCAAAGAGACAATGGACATTACCTCAAGAGCAAAGATGCATCTCATTAGGTTAGGGGTTGTGCAAGATGAGTACACACTATAATATAGACAAACAAACCCATACATGAAGAAAAACGAAATCAAAGAGATGCATAAAGAGAAAACGCAAACTGAAATCATACTTGTATAAGTGAGACATTAATGTTGTCAAGATGTACATCGGTTTGAAAATACATCTTTGAAGGCATTTTAGAACCATAGAACAAGAGCTTAAATTGGAACAAAAATAAAAAATATGTACGCGTTACTGAAATGAAAAAAAGTTATGATATTTTTTAGATTGGTTAGGCAAAGAGACTAAGAGTCAATCTAGATTGGTTCTTAATATAGTCGATCTAAAAAGCTTTGTTCAAAAAAATTTAAGTTGAAAAGAGTGGATCTCGAAATTTTAGATCAATTAATTGCAAACGGATATAGAAAATAATTGTTTGTATAATTCACCTATAAAGTCTTGTTAAGAATTTCAAAACTTGGAAAAGGCGTCTACATTTTAGATTGATTGATAAATAATTAATTAAAAAAGTATTCCTTGTACAACCAATTTAGATTTTTTTTTTGTAAGAAAATAATTAAAAATTGCAAAAGGCATCCATATTTTAGATAAGTTGATAAAGAACGTATCTAAAATATTTTATATCAGTTCTCAATACATTCGATGATATAGTTATAAATTTATTCTAAAATAATTGATGTAGAATGTTCATTCTAATATAAAAAAAACATCACTATATAAATATCGCATCAATTTTTACCGATTTAGTTTTTTTTTTATGTATTTTCTATTTTACTAATAAAACATATGATAATCTATTTTAATGAATTCTTCTGTATTTATAGAATAAAATAAATCAAGATAAATTGTAAAAAGATTCTTTCAACCACGTTCTAATCCTTAATATTAAAGGCACTGATTTTTTTGGAGATTTGTTTTTATTATATTATTAATATAAATATTAATTTTTGTCAAAAATCTGAGTGATTGTCTTGAATGAAGTTATCTTTTCTTAATCACTTTTTTTTCCACAATATTTAAATCATTGGATATGAATAAATAAATGTAAAAGTTGTTAAAAATGAAAAAAAAAAAATCAAATATCTACAACCACTAAAAACAAAGGAGCGACAGACAGCTGGGGAAGGTTGCCTCAACCCTCAACCAAATTGTTGTGAGCTGTGAATATATATATAAAAATATTATTTTTGATAATAAAAAAATAAACATATTCAATCAATAATTTTTTTTAACTTCTTATCTTTCTCTTTTTACTATATTATACCATCGATTAAATCAATTATTTATATATTATATTTTCTTCTTTTTTTTTTCACTCAAGAGGAATACATTATCTAACAAATAATTTTTCATATATGTGAATGTGATTCCTTGGGGTGGTCCCCACCATACCTTCCCCTGCGCTTGATGGCCACCTCAGCCTTCCACTTCCCCCTTATTTACCGTAAACGCCAACCCCTTTATTCATATTGCTTCCTCTCCTCATTTCTCTTTTCTTCTTTCTTTTTTATTTTTTTTATTTTTAGTTAATCATTCCTTTGAAGTGCAAGATATTCCCATTCATTCATTTTCCCTTCTCATTAGTCATTATAAAGCTTTTCTGTGACATTGTACTTTGATGTAATTGGTAAATAGTCTACTTAATAAATCAATCACGAATATTTCTGTGTCCTTTGATATTAATTTCATAATTTGCTTTGAGTATAAATGCTTATAAAAAGTGGCTGAAATAATATTCTATCATTATTATTATTATTATTATTATTTAATTTCATTTGATAATTTATTCTGATATTTTTTTTTCATTCCACAAGTATATTCTTTTAAAAATGATTTTGTTTGAAATATAATCAAATATTAAATATAAATATATCTTTCAACAAGAATTTAAACATCAATTTATTATATTGTTAGAGATTAATCTATTCTACTATCTACAGATTACGTTAGTTTATACAGATATAATACCAAATATACACTATTATTATTAAAATTTTATGAGTTATAAAATTGAATTGATGCTTGAAGAGAAAAGGAAGAATGAGAGAACAATATTGATTTAAATTTCTTTCACCAACATTTTTATAAAACTAGCAATTAACATTTACGAGGAATTATAAGGTTGATTAGTGATAAAAGAAAAAGAGAAGAAAAAATTGTGAGTTTGATTTCTCTTGCTAAAAAAAATTAATAATTAGCCTTTTAACATTTATTGATAAAAATTATTATTAAAATCCTATGAGCTCTCATTTATTTGTAATTTCGGAGTAAGTTACACACCAAAAAAATTGTCGTTTCTTTTAGTTTTGGAAAGATGAATATTGAAGAGAAAGGTGATTTTAAAAAAGAAGGAATAATCTGAGCTAATTTTATAGGACGGAAGAAATTAGTCAAGTTATCAAGCGCATGTTTTTTGTGTTTATTAAAAATAATCAAATCTACAAATGAAGTATCTAGACGTTGGTGCTTACAAAGAAAAGAAGGGATTGCTTTCAAATATAGTGACTGGTCCGAATAATAAAAGGCACAAAAAATTGTGAGCCACAAATGCACTAGGGTTTAGGAGAAGTTGTTTGCATGTTAGTTGGAGAAATCGAAAATATCGATGGCCTATGAGACACGTACCCTATGTAACATTTCCAAGTCAATAACAACACAAGCACAAATCTGAGCCAGATCTGTCTTATGTCCTTTCAGGCTGGCTTATGGATTGGGATCTGTCTTTTGCCCCCACCATTTTTTAATAAATATTTTCATCTTTATTATTATTCTTTAAACTTAATTTTACTTTTTATCAGTATTTTATTTCACATATTAAATATATTTATTATATTTATTACTAGGTTTGTTTCTCTAGACAGGGTTCTTTATAGTGGATCACATGAGCCCTTTAGCTTTTTGGGGTTAGGGTTTCATTCTGGGCCATAAAATTGATCTATGCAGATCCCATGAGAGAATTGAGACCTCTAGTTCTTGGGGTAGAGGAAACCTACAAACATGGGCAACTGACCAATCTTCACATGCGTGTGTGGGGGGGATAAGATGGATATGCCTAATACTAATATTCAGAAAAATTGATAGGTCACGTTGTGGATATGTATTTTGAATAATACGAAGAAGAAAAAATATCCCCCATCCCATTCCAAACTAAACTTGTTTCCTAGGAATTTTATCTTATATATTTTTTAAAAAATTATTGTAAAAAAATACTAGTAATTTTATTGTCCACAAGTTTTGTATATATGGAATGGTTCATAAAATCCTCTATATTTTCCTTTGTGACTCTCTAATTTTCTTTTTTTGAAACCGTTTCCTTAGAGAAGAAAAGGGTTAGCATTATTACATAAATAGATGTGTCTAGAAAAAGCATATGATTAAGTGGTTTTGAATGAGTAGTAACTAATAACGACAAGTAATAACATTATTTGGGTAAGTTTATCTAGAAATATTTTTAGAAAAAAAGAAAATAATTTTTTTATAAGCTAAAATAAGTTATTCATTAGTTAATTAATTTTTAAATGTCATCTTATTTTTTAGAAAAACTATATAAGAGAATTTCTACAAATTAAATAATGTTTAGTTAATGAAAAACTCATTTAACTTAAAGAGAAGTTAACTTTTTTTCTCTTCTTATTTGTTCTCTCATAGAACTACTTTTAAAAAAATACACTCAAACATGTCCTAATACCCTTCTCCAAAAGTACTTGAGTCGTAAGGAAATAAGGTCATATTATACCAAAAATAGTATAAAAAATTGGGAAGAGGAGACTATAAATAGAAAGTGAAGGAAGACATTAGCTATTGTACTTTCTTCCATTGTATATTCTCGTTTGTTCTAGCTGTCCTAATTTGTGAAATGGAATGTGGCTTTAACTTTAGAGACATTGATCAATTCAATTATACTTTATTTCAATTGGAAATTAAACAAGGACATTGATTTTGACACCCAACCCTCTAAGGCCCCTTACTATTATAGACAAAGGGCCCGCTCCAACAGTCCAATGCAAATTATCTATTCACCTGTTCATTGAGTTAGGTTATGTCCTCTGTTTTAGGCCTTTGGACTCGGTTGAATGCAATGCTGGGAAAAAAGGTAGGTTATATGTATACCCATGCAAACAAGTTAGGCAACCTTTTTTTATTTAAATTTGAGGAAATTTCTTTGTATGTCTTTTTCAACAAATTTCTACCATGTAGTTGAATAGTTATGTAATAATGGCATAAAAAGACATAAACGATTTATTTTATCGTAGTTTCTATTATTACTTTTAGGAAGGTATCTATTGTTATTCTTTTTGATAAATATTACAAGATATTTTTTTTTACAGTAGATAAAATACAGTTTTATATTCAAGACACAAATTCAAAATTAATCACCGATTAGATTGAAATATTTTTATGCCAATTGATTCACGCATACTCTTGGTAATATCTATGGTATTTTCACTTATTCATTATTCAATCGGTCTCTTCAGTTAGGTTTATTTTTATTTTTAATATATTTTCTTAAAATGATTAGTTGAGTCAAATCAGTAGCTTTATGACTGCACTAACACATACCGATGTGATCTTCATAAAATGGAAATGAGATGACAAAAAAAAATGAAGTTGATAAGCAATTAAATTTGTGCTAGAAAGTAGAAAGAGTGTAAGGCCCTGCCCATTAACTATTGCTTACCTATATATATGGAAGAAAAAAATGAAAAAGAATTCGAGGTAGTAAAGAAATGTTTTAGTTTTAGTTTATTTTTCCTATTTCAAAAGTGTTTTTTGTTTAAAAAATTGTTCGATAAGATTAGTTTTTAAAAATTACTTTTAAAAGTAACACCTATTACTTTTAGTTTTTTTATATGTATGCTAATTTTTTTTTTTACAGAATTTTATATGTATGTTATTGTATAATCATATTTCGTATAAAATTGTATTACTGCTAGCAATGATTTGAAAGAAAAAAAATCAAACAGACAGATTGGTTGTAAATAAGGTTGTAAATAATCTTTATCCCTGCACGGTGTCACTCTCCGTTTGCTGGATATTTAATTGAATATTGATTCATATGAGTAAAACTAGATATCCTTCGTGGCTACAGTTCATCATTGACTATGGCTTTAATTTTGCCCAAGTGCAAATAACTTAGTCCGATACATATGAGGAAGTTTCAGAATGTGATCCACATTTTAATTTCCTTTTAATTTAGTTGTTTATGCAATCATTGTGAGCTTCAAATTAAATGAATTTAGCATAGTTGATGAGAGAAAGTTCCCATCTATAATACTACACTTTTTTGTGATTAATGTGCCAAATTTTTTCCTAATTTCAAGTATTAGTAGAGGACATTATATTCTTTTGACAAATAGAAAAAAGGGGTATTTTGTTTTTTAAATAAACTCTCCCACGAAAGTTAAGGCAGTGGCTTGTGAATGAATTAGAGCGAGACAGATCAAAATATGAGCTCTATTTTATGTTAGACTCATTTTAAAATTAGAAGAAATTAATTAAATAGAATATAAATCAAAAGTGATACATTTTAGTTTTATCAAAATAAAGAGTAAACTATATCTATTAGTACTTTGTGAAGTTTTACCAAATTTTTCTTGATATTACTCTTTTTGGAGTTAATGTAAGATAAATATAAAGTCACTGAAATGAGCACCTTGTCATGCTAAAATGAGTTTTTGATACAAGTGATATGATTGGTTATTATCTGGTGATTAGTTATATGAGAAATTTAATTCTCTCATGTAAGTAAAATGGTTGGTTATTATCCAAAATCACAGGTGTGTGTATCACTAAAATGTATTAGTCAAGGTGCTCATATAAAAAGTGATACATTTTAGTTTATCTTATTCAGGTTTATTTAATATATCTCTATTTTTTTATTTAATATCATTCATTAAAAAATGTATTTAAGGGAAATTTATACAAACAAACCCAAAAATTAAATGCTACTTAGATGCGAAAAAAAGTCAAATAAGATTTTCCAAAATAATAATAATAATAATAATAATAATAATAATAATAATAATGTCATAATTGTGATCAATTGGGATTTTGCTTTTCTTTTTTTCTTTTTTTGACAATTCCTCTTCTTTAAGTTTTTTTTGTCTATCTCTTTTTCTTTCACTTACAGTCTATGTTTATCTATACTCTTCTTTTATACCTAGATGACTTAAGTTGAGTTGGGTGTAAACGAAAAAAAAAATACTTAATTTGATTAATTGAGATCATGTTGGGTTAAGTTTGTTTGCAAATTTTTTCAACAAGTCGAACATTATCAAAACTCAATAAAATGTAGGTCAGATTGAAATAGTTTCATGTATTTAATTTTTTATTTAAAAAGTATTTTTTTATAAAAATCAAAATAGTTAAAATTCAAAATATATATTTTATATTTTTTAAAACTGTATTCATAAGAGATTAAAATAAAATTTAATGAATAAAAATAAGTTAAAATAGGAAGAAAAAGAAAACATTTTCAGATCGAGTCAATTTTGATCATGCACACACACCCAAATAACAAATTCGATACATGATCTGAATAATTTGGAAATAACTAATTTTACGCCGTGCAAGTCGTTAAACCGATTCAACCAAACTTTTTTATTTTTGAAAAATGGATCTAATTAGGTTAATATCAAGTTAGTGTAGTTATTGTCACCCTAGTGGAACCCTACTTAATTAATTATGTCACACCAAGCCTATTATTTTTCTCTTGTCCCTCCCTGTCCACGAGTTTGTAGTGCTGCAGAATGCAATTTAAATTTCGGGAGAGACATTCTAGGAGTATGCAACAGTGATTGTTCCCAAAATATCAATGATCTTTCAAAGAACTATGATTGAGGAACAACCACTTGGCTAATATTACCTATCTAGTCATTGTTAGAGATTATCAATAATAATGTACGTGTTCATGTGGGGTTACCTTTCTACCAATATTGCACAATTTCACAACTTGAGGTAGCTTTGTATTTTCTATTTTTCATTAGAGCATCTTTAGTGCAAAATCTTAAGCAAAGATTTTGAGCTTAAGATCTAATTTTCATTAGATCTCTCAATAAAGGAGTTGAAGAGATCTCCACCATGAAGGATGAGTTCTTGTGAAAGATCTCTTAAGATCTGTATATTGTTCAAAAAAGAATAAAGTTTCTTCATTTTTCTCTCTCCTTAAGATCTCAAAATGAGATCTACCATTAAAGAAAAAATGAAAGAGATCTTAAGAGATCTTTAATCCTATTTGGCATTATGAGGTTTATCAAAAAGTAATCTAAGATCTCAATTTAAGATCTACCACTAAAGATAATAATAAAAAAAAACATGTGAAGAACAAAGAAGAATCTTATGGAGTGTCAGTCATCCATAAAAAATGAAAGTAGAAAACATGTAGCAAAAAAAATATTTATGTCAAAATAAAAACACTATTACGTTAGAGATATGGTTAAAATAATATTATATATAAATGAAGAATAATTATTACCTCATTTTTGTCAAAAAAAAAAATTATCATTTCATCAATTAATTTTTGAAATTGAATTAGACGTGAAATAAAACTTTAATATGATACTAAAATTGATTTTAGTGGTTGTTGTTAGACCAATTGGATGACTCATTATTTCACCATTATCAAACTATTGGTAGATATTCAGTCCTTTTTAGCATGATTTGAGTTAGACTGACACTAAAATTTTAAGATAGTATAAAAACGATTTTAGTAATGGGTTTTGGACTTATATATCAGGCACCTGTTATAGGATCAAACTCATATTTTAAAATATTTGATAATTACTTTTGAAAACAAAAGTATTTAATTAAATACTCCTCAGTCAATATTTATAAAACAGTCTCTAAAACTTTCATTTCATAATCATAGATATTTACTGGGGACAGGCTTATAGTGCTGCTAAAAGATATACTGCTCCTTGGAGATGGAAATGTGTGTCAATTTCCAAAAAAAAAAAAAATGTGTGGTAGTGAATGGCCTGTTGGTGGGTGGGTAGGGCTCCGGTAATTTTGGATAATAACCAATCATATGAGCACCTTGTCTAGTAAGAATCTCTTGGAGGGGTATAACCTTTCATCCTCATTCTTCTATTAATGTACAAGTCACTTTGAACCTAGTTAGAACAAGTACTCCTATTGATTCTCTTTAAATAAGTACTAGCACTCTGTTTTTCTTATCATCTTTTCTTTTGGGGTCGATTCATTTGTACCTCACAATGATTCTATCATATTTTATTTTTTAAGTTTCAAAAAAATGGAATAAAATGATAACAAACAAAGATATTTAGTTAGAGCTGAAAATAACTAATTAAGTTATTGTATTTTATTCTCTCACAAATATACTCTCTAACTAGGATGTAATTTTATTTTAGACAGTGTCAAACACCAAATGTTAACAAATCTTTCGGCCAACTTTGGATTGCATGTTGTAGAAAATTAACCCTCTCCACTAAATTTATTGTTTAGATAGATTATTGTATCTTACTGCATAGAAGAGTTATTAATTTTTTAGCGTATTTTTTATGACATTGAAGCAAAGTTGTTTTTTTTTTTTTTTGTATTTTTAAATCATTATAAACATTTTCTAAGGGTTAATATAAGTTTAATTATAAATTTTATTATCAAACTTCTATTATTTTACGAATTTTACTACTCAAGTTTTATTTTTTTATATTTATCATTCAACTTTTATTATGGTTATAATCAATGTAAAAAATAGACTTTTTACATCAATTATAGTTATAACCGATGTAAAAAGTCATTATTTTATAAAATTTTCTAATTACAACTGATGTCAAAAGTTAAAATCATCATTATTCTATTAATGATTTTTAAAATCACTTAGTTTGATATATAGTTTTACAAATTCACCTAGTTTATGTCTGTAGGGGTAAAGTGTACAAAAATTGAAAACTTAAGTGACGAAATTTACGAAAATATAACTTGAGAAGTAAAATTTGTAAATAATAAAAAATGAATGATAAAATTTACAATTAATCCAAACATTTTCTAAGGGCTAATTATTTATGACTTAATTGGATTTGAGCCAACTCCTATAAATAATTAGTTTTTCAGAGATAATAGGCCCAACATTTAAAATAAATGAACATATTGAATTTGGGTCACGAAACAAGCCTTCTCTCATGTCGTGGGCTATTAGTCCACGGGATAACAGAGAATACGACCCATTAATCAAGCCAAGCCTAATAACAACAATAACGATAATATCTTTAAAAAAAAGCTGAGTTTTGACATTGATAGTAAATTAGTGATCAGATGAAACTGGGGTGTTCAAACATAATCAAAGATCCAGAAACTGGTGCAAGACGAATAAAGTACAGCATGAAAAACTTGGAAATTTTTAAATATACCTTGTAAAACATCCAAATAAATCATTTCTTGATAAGGGGTCTTAAATCTTTTTTTTTTAAAATATATAAAAAATAGTAGTCTTTATTTACTAAATCAATGCCCTGGAGAAAAGGAATGCCAAACTACAATTTAGGTAATGCAAAGCGTAGGGCAGGGATTGCACAACCAATCTTATGCCCTGCCACAGTTCAATCTTGAGCCACAGAAGTGAATGTAAGCTTGGTTACTGAACAAGTTAGGAAAGCCAAATGTAAATTAATTAAATCAACAAGTTTTGAATTTTTAATCCATGTATTATTTTTAAATTTCATTATTTATTTAGTTTTTTAAATCAACGGGCTCATGGTTGCCTAATTTTGTTTATAAAAAACAAAAAGGAAATAAAAGTAAATAGGAAAATAAAATATAAAACAGTCCCAAACTACTAGTCCTACGCTGGCTTGGGCTGTTTACTATTCTCATCTCCACTTTTACTATTTACACCTCTGTTAAAAAATTATCCATAACATACCCTTCTTTATACCTAGAAACATGTTTTCATTAAGTATAAGGGATTGCAAAAATAAACAACAAAAATATTTTTCTGTTTTGTTATTTTTATTAATTGTAAAAATTTATTTTTAATTACTGTTGAATTAATTATGATACAAATCACCTTAATGAAGACACACATTATCTTTTTAATAATAATAGAATTAATTATGATACAAAATACTATCATAATTAATTTGATTATTATTAATAAAGGTAATTCATTTTATCATTGAGTTGCCTAAACTTAGTTAAATCGAACTTCAGTCGAACTTCAATGACACAAGCTTCATATCATTGAGTTTCCTACAGCATGTTTGGGTCGACTCGACAAGGGTCCATTCATTTTACTACCTCCATTAGTAAGTAGTAGAGTAAGAAGTAGTAGAGTAAGAAGCTAAAAAAACTTAGATAAATATTTAATAGGATAATACCATCGTGAGATTGAGTTTAACAGAAGAGATTCATTTTTTATACTGTGACGAATCAATGTTTAATTTTTTTTTATTGAAATATATATTTATATTCAGTGCTCTAATCTACTTTAAACAAGATGACTTTCAAAAACGGATGGCCAGTAAAAAAAGGATAATGTATCTGAATTTTTATTTTATTTTATTTTATTTAGGCAAAAGTCTGTTTTTTGAAATTATTCTTAAAAAAATAAAATACATCCGGACATTACATTTTCTTGGATTCGACCAAAATGGCCCTTTTAATGATTTTGGGAATTCTTCCTTAACCCGTCATATATGCTTTTAATATTGTGGCTAAAAATAGTAAAATAAGCTGTAGGATTCCAAGGTGGGAACCCACCCTTCAAGGAAATATTAAAAAAAAAACAACATAAAGTTCCAACTTGACCCAACAAAATGTTCGAGATCGAGACAAAGAATATTTGCCTTGTGTTGGACAATGGGACATGTTTTGTTCCAAAATTGATTGTGATTTCCAGTTCATCTTATCCCCCATCATGGTTTGAAATTCATTATATTACCCTTTCTCTTGAGTATAAGCACGAGGGTGAAAAAAAGTATGTCCCTCTCAGCTTTATGTTTATCATTGACAATATTACATGTACGTATATTATATTTGATATTTAAACTTATTAAAAAGTTAAATAAGAAACTCAAGAAATATAAGTTGAGAAATGTGAATTAATATATTTCACATAGTCAATGAAAATTAAGATTAGCATATCTTTACATTTTCATTTTAAGTTAATTCACATTGGTGACTTGTGAGCATTGAGTAGATGCATTCTTTTATGCTGCAGTTATAACCAATTATTGAATTACTAGATCTAATAAAAAATTGAAGGCAAAATAAAAAGCTAATAATGAAGCAATAATCCAATAAAAAATACACTTTGCTCAAAGAAAAATTGGATAAAGGAAGAATTACTCAATGAAAAACTAATGAAGCTAGCAATAGAGTAATGAAGCAAATGGTGCAAAAGGTGAAGAGTGAACGCAAGGACAATGGAAACTGAGAATTGTAGGCCACATGCTTTGAAGTTTTTTTTTTTTTTTGCTTTCAATAAATGTTTCTATTTCCATTTTTCCTCCCAAAGAGCCATTGGACAAACACACAAGAATATCCAAGTGCTGCAAAGGATCGAGTAACTTCGTGTGTTACTAACAAATGCGAGAGGGGCCATGAACATTGATTTTTCAGTACGACTTGGGTTTTGATGAAGAGAAATGTCAACAACCATATTTTTCTATTGGTGCAATGACGCCATGAATGAGGCTAGTACTTTTGAGCTGCACTCTTTTCCCCCCTCCCATGACATTGTACGTACCATTTCTTCATCTTCATCTTTTTGTGGCTTCAAACTAGCTAGGCATTCTGTTGGTTCTTCAAGCTGGTGTAGGTTTAATTATAAGACATCAAATTTATTTGTTCATATTAAGGGCCTGTTTGAATGTTAACTTCTCTAGAAGCACTTCTAGAAGAGAAAAGGAAGGAGAAAAAAATGAAATGAGTTTTTCCATAAATAAAAATAAGCTCTTCATTAGCTAATTTGTAGATGTCATCTCATCTTTTAGAGAAGCTACATTGGTGAGCTTCTACAAATTAGCTAATGGAGAGCTTATTTTTAGTTATAGAGAAGCTTATCTCATCTTTTTGCTCTTATTTTCTTTTTTTAGAAGTACTTCTAGAGAAGCTTACCCAAACAGGCCCTAAATAGTATGAACTTAGGGGACTTCTAGCTCAATTATTTAACAGATGCGTAAATTGATGTAATTCTTTTAGTATATTTATCTCCGATTCTTATAAATAATATGAATCTAAATAATTTTTTGCATTTTGGGAATAACAACTTTTCAAACAACTTTTCAAACATACATGATCAGGGGCAGACCTACGGCTACGTGAGGGGGGCCTTGGTCCCCTGATTTTTTGAAATTAGTTTTTTTTATATTAGGTTATTTTTTTTAAAAAATAATATTAAGTAATTATTTTGTTTTGGAAATTTAAGTATGTCAATAATATTATTTAAGTTTTACTTATCATTTTATATTTTAATAAAATATTCTATTCTTTTGTAATACTTATTGTAAAGAATAGAGATAACTACATTTTTGTTTTCTCTAGATAAAATATTTTAGTATTATTTATTTTTCTTTTTATAATATGCTTTTATTATTACTATTTTAAAAGTTATAAATATCAACATATTTCCTTTGCTCCTATTTTACAATATTCATCTATTATGGATAGCTGTCATATATGTGTTAGTTGTTCTATTCTTATTGGCTATTATTTTTTTATATATATTTTGCTTTATTGTTTACCAATTGTATAGGAAATGGACCTTTGTTCTTATCTTTTGACTAACCTTTGTGTCTTGTATATTTTTACATCATTCTCAAATCCAGTTTGGTAATTCACCTCGTCGAGATACTGAATTAGTAGTCTAATAAGATAGATTAGTAATTGGTTCGGTATATATTAAAAATTTAAAATTATATATATATATATTTATTATATATAAGTATTTAACTAACATTATTTGAGTAACAAAAGTTCATCCATATTCCAAAATTCAAATTAAAAAAAATCTAATTTTTTCAAAAATAATTCAATTTGTTTTTTAAAATTCGGTCAGATTAGACCGATTCAACCGAGATTCGGTGACCAACCTAACCAGGTTTGATCGAATTAACTGTGTAACCGGTTCAAAAATGAAACCAGTCCGATTAGGCCATTAAATCCCAATCCATTTAATAATATTGATTTACATGTTGATTGAATGAAAAGAATGAGAAAAAGATATTACTATTATGCAAAAAGCAAGATGTATCAAAGCTTTAAGAAAAAAGAGCTTTGGTCATCGATCCCAAGTTTAAACCTTTTTTTGTTATTTCCTAAGTTTTCGTTGTAAACCTTTTTCTTTTTCTGATTCCTTTTCATTATGAAAGTCAAGAGCTCAAATCCCGACCTCTCTAATCCCTATTACCTCCACCCAAATGAGAACCCATCACTGGTTTTAGTATCACCTCCTTTGGCCGGGAAAAACTACCATTCATGGGCCAGAAGCATGAAATTATGTCTCATTTCAAAGAACAAATTGAAATTTATTGACGGTTCTCTTAGCCAACCAAGTCTTTTGGACCTTTCTATGGAGCATGGGAGAGGTGTAATACTATTGTCACTACTCCGTGACAGAACCAATCCTCAAGTTCAAAAGGAAAATTATGGGAAAGGAACCTTTGCTAGCAGAGGTAGAGGCCGAGGTAGATTTGGATGGGGAAGGGGTCAACAAGGCTCCAAACTTTGCACTCACTGTGGTTTCAATAACCATACAGTTGAGAAGTGTTACTTTAAAATAGGATTTCCTCTTGGGTATCGCTCCAGAAACTCAAAGAATAATGATAGTAGCATAAACTCAGTTGCATCTTCAATGAACGTGGCTACCGATCTTGGTCACAAAAGTGAATTATTTACTCCTGACCAATATCAAAGCTTGTTGGCACTTATCCAACAAAATCATAAGCCTTCTTCTTTAGGTGTTCATGCATCCAACATGGTTTAATCTTCAACTAGTAATTCTGTTCTTGAAAATTACCATATGATGCCTTCAGGTAAAATTGTTCTCAATGGCTTCTTGACACTGGAGCCACTGACCATATTACATTCCATCCTTTTTCTTTTACAGAATACCACAAAATTAATCCTATATCTATCATGTTACCAAATGGAAGTTCTGCTTTTGCCTCATTTGCTGGAACAATTGTTCTTTCTCCTACCTTGGCATTGTTTGATGTTCTATATGTTCCTGATTTTAAGGTTAACCTTATATCAGTAACAAAATTGTTAAAAACCATTCCATGCAGTCTGACTTCCACTGACACAAATTGTTCCAGTATACAAAAACCTACCAAGAAGATTATTGGTTCAGCTAAATTAAAGAATGGGTTTGGTAGATCTTGAAGACAATCAATCTAAGAATATTCAATCCAGCTGCAGCAATATAGAGACAATTATTGATTCTAGTTTCTTATGGCATTATAGATTTGGACATGTGTCTAAATCTCAATTTAAACTCTTGTCTTTGCAACAACTTTCTCAATTATGTCACAACCAATGGATTCTCACATGAATGCGGCTCAAAAGTTCCTAAAATATTTGAAATCTGCTCCTACAAAAGGGTTATTCTTTTCCGCTACTTCCACACTTTAAATATTAGCCTTTGCTGACTCTGATTGGACATCCTGCCTTGATACTAAGCAATCAATATCTGGGTATTGTGTTCTAATGGGTCATTTCTAATAAATTATATAAAGTAAGAACAAAATTACAAAAACATGCCAAGAGTTGTTAGAATAGAAAGTTATTGAACGGACTGAGTGATTGATCACGCATATTGGACATGTATTTTTCTGTCAATGAAGAAATCGTGAACCGTAACTTCTACGTAAATCAACAATTTGACGTAAAATTTTACATCAGTAAGTATATTCAAACACACTTGAAAATGACAAAACTCGTTGAAATTATTCAAACGCATATTTGTGTTGTGGTACGTTAAGTTTGACATGATTATTTTTTTCGTTCACGTTGAAGCAACTTTTTCTAACGATTAACTTTTCGCGTTTTTTATGCTATTTTTCTCTTATCACCATATATAGAATCAAACAAACATTGAGCAGTTCAAGGTGCATGTACAAGAAATCTTTGATGTTAAAACGAGAAAATATCCCATATATTAACAATGTAATGTAATTTTACATTGTCATATCTATTGACTTTTATAATAAATACCATAAGAGATATATTAATAGTAATTTCTAATTATATATATATATTGACTATGCATATTCCTTGAATACTATTGAAATCCGGACTCCTCAAATATTGTCTTTTTTTTAGCCTTGGCTTGTTAAAGTTGTATACCTTTTATATTAGTTTTTTAATTTTTTTAATAATTAATATAAAAATTTCAACTAAGTATATTGATAATGTAAAAAATTGTATTAATAATTAATCTTAAATTTACATATTATTAAGAATTATTAATTTTATAATAATTATTTTTAATTATACTTAATTAGTATGAACTAATTAATATTATAAAAAAAATAGAATGAATTAAATATTTAAAAAACTAACTCTTATATATAGGTTTTGAATATTTTGAAAAGTAAAAGCTTATTTATCCTAAATTTCATTCACATCTACACCCAAAAAAGTTTCATCCACATAACATGGTATAACGCGAACTCACAGTTCACTTTCAGTTGTAGCTAAAATTTCGCACTTTTATCAAAGGATTCAAAATTTTATAATGGCTTAATTATATTGTTAGTCTCTTGATTAATTTTTTTTCTCATATTTTATCTAAATAGTTAGGGGCTCAGAATATACTAGGCATGGCAATGGGACCCGAACCTGTGGGTACCCGTCCGAAGTCGTTCCGATTTTAATGGGAAAAAATCAAATTTTTTGGGTTCGGATTTGGATTTTCCCCGTTAGCCAAAAGCGGGGGCGGGGGCGGGTATGGGGTTACTGATACCCGCCCCACCCCCGCCCCCGCTCCCCGTCCCATAATAAATAATATTTAAAAAATAAAAAAAATATATATTATTTTCTAATTTTTTTAATTGAATTGATTAATTTTGTTTTGTAATTTTAAAATTATAATTCCATATTTTAAATGTAAGTTTGTTATTATTATTTTTTTGTTACATAATTAACTTTTTTATCCGATTTTTCAATAAAAAAATTATATTATTTTTTTATTTTTTAAATTTTAGTGAAATAGCGGGGGCAGGGCGGGGCGGGGATGGGGATGAGTTTTAAAACCTGACGGGGAATGGGGGCGGAGGCGGGGAGCGGGTTTGGTAGCGGGGATGGGGATGGGGAATGTAATACCCGCCCTCACCCTGTCTCGTTGCCATGCTTAGAATATACTTGAGATATAGAAACTTTAAAGTTTAAAAGTAAAAATTTGATAAAATTTTGAAGAATTTTACTAATACGTGATATTAGAATTTGAAGAGAAATTTTGATTTTTTTTTCATTTTTGAAAAAAAAATTGATGTTTTAGTTGATGAGATAGAGCAAATTTTTTTTTCAAACAATATATATAGTTGATTCAATTTGTGGAAATTTTTGAATAATAAGTTAAAATTTAAGGGGTTTAGATTATAAAAAAAAACAAAGAATCAAATTTGTAAAATTAAAAAGAAGGACTTATTTATTGATTGAAAAACTGAAGAGATGAAAATCACACATATATCAAACTATAAAAACCAAGAATACAATTAAGTCTCAAAATTTTTACCAAATTTCTCTAATTTATTATTTATTTAGGGCTATCTCAATGAGATTTTTTGTTTACATACAACATTTGAATTCAAAACTATTCTTAATGAGATTTGAGTATCCATTACTCTGAACTAACTATCTATTTTATATAGCTAAAACCATCTTCTACAAACAAACCATAATGTCACAAAAATTTAAATTCTTGAGTGACTAATCTAACAAATAAACTATTAATGTGACAACAGACTAACTTAATTTAGAGGAATAATTCGATATTTACTCTAAATTATTTACTTTCCTTCACTAAATAACTTGAACCAATGTCTGAATAAGTACACACTTATGTTTATAGTGTCTATACATTAATTTATAATTTAATTTTCGTCACTCTCATTCATCTAAACAAGATTTAAATTTCAGAAGTAAATTAAGTGTGCACATTGTTCCATTTTTTAAATCTAACTGCTTGTTTCGAAATATGTAAAATCCATGCCTCGAGTCACAACCATGTCAAACAACGGAAAATAAGCAATAACTACAAATAATTGCTTCTCTTATAAAGCAAATCACATTTGAGGAGAAGTATTAAAACACGCACTAAAGAGCCTCAAACGTGAAAAGACGTGTTAAATATGAAAATCATTATGTGTTCTTTCCATTAATCCTTCGTGAAATATAGCCAAACAGAAAAAAACAAAGAAACTGGAAAACAATAAATTCTTGAACCACAATAAACTCAAGAAACATTGATCAATTGAGTTTTGGGACTTAGCGCTATTTGAATTCATATTGAATCATTTAAAATTACAAAAAAAAAAAAAAATAATGCACTAGCTATCATAATTTCAAGTAAATATTTACATACATTTAATGTTTTGTTAAAAAATATATTTAGATACAAAATTAATTTTAGGTTAAAACAATTTCAACTTCAAGTAACTTTTTATCTTGTCACGAAAATTATATTGACTTTTACTATTAACTTGCATTTGATATTAAAACATTCAATCATAAAATCGTTTCATTTTAAAATAAATTATCCAAAATCAATTTCATTTTAAAGTCGATTTTGTAAATACTTAATCAAACATGTATGAGTATAAAACTTATGCATTGAATGAAGGTGAATGGATATGTTTCGTTTATCCCCGCTGTACGTCAAGTTGTCAACCCAAATGCAGCAATATTTCATCTTTTATTCAAAGTTCCATTACTCTGTTGAAAATGCATGGAGCCCATTTAATGATGTCAAGCCACTAAAGGTATCCAAACTGTCAATATCTGCCTACCCCCCTTTGCATAAATCCCTGACAAACTTCTTAATTCATGCTCATTTCCCTCTCTCTCTCTCTCTCAACTTCAATTTTTTCTTACTCATAAAAAAAGAAACAGAAAAATTGATAAAATACAGATTTATTAGAACAAAAGGTGAACAACAATAAATTATGAATAATAATAATAATAATCAAGTCCCTTCACAGGAAGTCAATGCCCGAACCATACACATTTTTCATGGAGTGCTAGCTAATCTTGCAATGTAGAGAAAAAAAACATGCACCCCCTAAGTACATATATATATATATGGTGCGTTCTTGACTCCCTCTTCTAAGACAACAACTATTACTACTACTACAACTGCCACTAGTACAATTTGTTCCAAAGCAAAAGTATGCAAAATAACAAAACCATAATTTTTTTTTGGGAAAGAAAAAAAAAAGATGCACCTTACTTAATTAACCTTAGCCTTAAAAATAAAAGAAAAAAAAAACTGGTAGTTGGTGTGCAAGGTAATGAAAGTTGAAGCCTTTTGAAGCAAAATACAGCTCTACCATCAGCTGGAGCAGTAAATAATGAGAGGCTTGTGGTCTTGATGAGGGGGCATTGAAGTCCCAACTAACCCAAAAACACTTCTCCCACACATTGATTATGGCACCAGCACAAATAACCTCAGTTCTGAACCATTTTCTGATAAGCATTGATTTAAGGAAGAAGAGAGTGAGTAAAGGAAAGTATCACACAAGCATGCAGCAGGTTCTCTCATCAGGAACTAGGACAATTCAAAGCAGCCTTAATGTGTTGGACAGTGTTGCCGATGAGGCTATTAACAGTGGTCACCGACTCCATGTTGAGTTTGGCAGATGGCAAGCTACTCACTAGGATTTGGAATGCAACAGTGATGAGTGAGCCACCAGAACCAGGACCAGAACCACCCCCCATGGCCCTGCTGCTTGTGCTTGTGCTTGTCGAGGCGCCTCCGCCGTCTTGGTCAGCTTGGCCGTCCGGGGAAATGGTGAAGCCTGAGGGGAGGAGGGGGATGTAAGAAGGGTCCTCACCACTCATTGCTATGTTGATGGCTGGCAGATCAACTGGACAGTACACCACTAGGGAACCTGAGGAGTCCACACAGCTCTCCTGGAGGATCAGCATGTTGTTTTGACTTGAGTTGAATGCCTATTAATAAGTAGAGATTGTAAGTTGAAATTGATTGCATTGGAAACAAAAAACAAAAGGGACAACAAGGTTAGCTTAAATTAATCACAGATTGTGATTTAGTAAGCTTATTGACTTCTAAAATAATTACATTAAAAGTCATACCCAAAGTAATTTCTTATTAGTTGACAGTGTAAATACTCACAATGCATATCCAAAACAAATACCAGAAAATATATAATGCATTTTAATTGCCCACTAAGGACTAAAGGCACGTGATTTTTTGTAAATTTTAAAAAAATGTCATGTTTTTAGGAATTGACAGCATATGTAAACCGGAATTTGATTAGAGCATTGAGAGAAAGCATGACTTACTCGAAGCACAGATATGCAGTTACCAGGGTGTGGACCATTTGCTATATGAGCAACCTCTTGCACAGCATTGCCATTGGAAAGAACATCCCACTAAGCCAAACAAAAGACACTGTTAAAAACGTTTCTAAGTTGACAACATCAGATAAGACAATTGAGTTAAACATGTCACAACCTGAGGCCTTTTCTTTTCATCCTTAAAGAAATTGAACACAGTTTGTGGAGGGATGGGGAGCCAAATGCTGGTGGCTGCACTTAGCACCACACCATTAGGTTGGCCAGGGTCTGAGCTCTTATGCACAGTGACTCTGACTCCAATCTCATTCATGCCACTCCCAGAGAGTGTGGTCCATCTATGACCAGCTGATGCACTAATGCTTGCACAAAAATTGGTGACCATTCTTTGTGCAAGTTTCATCATGCTCCTCTTGCCCTCAGGAGAGGGAATCACTGAAAATTTTGAACAATCAATAAGGTTCAGATCATTGCAAGAAATTTAAACATAAGAGAAATTGTTAATGCAATTATATACCTCCTCCAAGATCACGGGTTGAATTGCCTGTCACCATTAGACAAGCAATCCTTTCACACATCCTCTGAAGTGTAGTTAGCCATCTTTGTGCTCCAAATGCAATGCCACTATAAATAAGGTTTCTATAGAGCCTATGAACTGGAGTTTTGTCTTCAATCTCTACATGTTCAATCCAAGTAACCTACATGATAACATAGAAGAGTAGCCAAAATTGTATGTTAATAAGGGTATCAAAGTAGCTATAGCCAACAGCAGCAGATAGTGTTTAAGGTTACCTTGGAATATCCATTAGGCATGTCTTGGATAAAGACACCAGAAGGAAGACGATGAGATCGATATTGAGGAGCAAATTGATTATCTTGAGGGAAATCATAAGAAACATCTACTATTGCCCATAAGCCTTGTTCAATTTGCTGACAGTAACGCAGGAAGTAGAACTCTCTAGTAGAAACAAGTGGGGAAAGCACTTCCAACTCTTCATACATCTGAATCATAAAAAAATAAAAAATAAAAATGGAAGCAAAACGGGAATGAAAATTCAAAGAAAATAAATTGGACAAAATTCCAACATACCAATTGCAAAGAACCACTATGGCTACCCATCATTCCAGAAGATATAACCTCAATTGTTCTAGCCATTGTGACTATGGTGGGAAATAGCTCCATCCACTTGTTCTGCAAAATCAACCATGACATTTAAAAAATTAATTCAGAGAATTGAATGATTGAAGGTTTTAACTGTCTCAAATCTAGAACTAAAAAATAGGAAGAAAAGATTATTAAGAACTTCATACCGGGTCCATAAACATGTCAACCAAAGTTAAGCCATTCATAATTACAACTCCTGAATCTCTAGAAGCTTCAACATGAACATTAGGGTTCTTCAAGTGACTATTACCCTTGGGGAACATTCTCTCATAGGAATCAAGATCAAGGACATCCCTCCCATCAGCACCTTTCATCCACAAGGGCTCATTCGTTTGCAATAGCCTGATCATTTCCTCCATGGCATTTGAGGCAATGTCTGACATGAGGGACTTATCCATGTCCGAGAGACACGCGGGTTGGAAAGGAGGCACATTCAGCATGTGTGATGAAGAACTCCCTGGGAGAAGATCAAGATCAAGTGAAGGGCCACCCAACCCTTGGCTTGCAAAAGTCCCCATTGACAGGTCCAGAGAAGATATGTGAATAGGCTGAACAGGTGGGAGTTGAGAAATTGGCCTTCCAATGTACTTAGCTGCAATGCTAGATACTCTATCAAGCTGCAAAGGAAAAATGAAATTATTCACATTCATGAAAAAATTACAAAAGGAATTAATGAATTATTCACATTCATGAATCCAAACAAAGGAATTAATGAATTACCTCCTCTTTGAGTTGGGCATTCTCCAATCTCAACTTCTGTTCATCAAAATAACAATCATCATTCATAGGAGGACCACCACAAGAGGGGCAGATAACATTTTTCAAGGCTTCTCTTATGGCTATGTTCTCACAACGTATCTTGTCATTCTCTGCCCGGAGTGCACAATTATCAGCTCTCTCATGCTGAGCCTGAATTATTCCAATTAACCAAAAAGAACAAAGAAAGAAAAAAAATGATCAAGGGAAACAGACACACAGACTCATAACATAATTGAAACACACAAAAACATAAAACAAAAACACAACGTTAAAACCCTTTAAAAAAAATAATAAACAGTACCTTCATCTGGGTCCTCCTGTTCTGGAACCAAAATTTGATCTGTCTAGGCGCCAAGCCTAACTCCCTACTCAACTGCAACCTCTGCTTCTCATCTGGGTGCGGACACTCCTTGAACATCCTGAAAAACAACAAACACATAGAAAGAAAAAGAGAGAGGGACCACAAAATTAGAAGGGTGCAAGTATGAATTTTTTTAACTGTTCATGAAGAGAAATGCAAAAGGCCATGACATAAAAGAAGGAAATGAAAACACCAAAGGCATGATTGGGAAAAAGAAAGAGAAGTGTCCTTACGATTCAAGCCTCTGAATCTGGTTGGCTGTGTGACGGTGGTAACGCTTCTTCCTTCTCTGGGAATCAGAAGAACCATCATGGTGATGATGGTGATCACCAGGAGAACCACTTCCAAACTCCATTTTTTGTCTTCTCTCTTTCTCTCTCTCTCTCTCTTAATCACTCCCAACACCACCACTTTCTCTCCACTGAATCAGCAACTACTCCCATGACATCAGAACCATTGAGAGACAAAAAAGAAAAAAGAAAAAAAGACAGAAGAAATAAAGCTTAAGAAGAAGAAGAAGAAGAAGGGAGTTTGGAAGAAGATGTAAAAAAAGAGAGAGAACTTTTGTGATGTGATTTTTGATGGGTATGGCTATAAGGCTATATGGCTATTATGCTGTTTGTGTGTGTGTGGTTTTGAGAAAGAAGCAAAAGCAAAATGGCCGCAAATATACAATAAACACATCATATCATATCATAACATAAACAATCAAAACAACATATAATTTTTTTATTATTAATTTTACATATATATATATATATATATGTATATATTATTCTGAAACGGCTGTGACCATCAAAGATAGCAGCATGATTTGGGAGAGTGAGTTATGGCAAATCTCAAGGGATGCTCAATACAGAATCGAAGATGATCTAATAATAATCAACCAAGAGAAAAAAAGATAGAAGCTAGAAAAAGAAAAAAGAAAAACCATTCACTCACCAACACCACACCCTCTTCTTCTCTCTCTCTCTCTATAAACTCTTGTTTGTGTGCACCCTCCCTATATGCGCTGTGCTGTGCTATGAATGAATGAATGAACCCTTTTAAATATAGTATAGTATAAATAATAAATATAATAATAAAAATAATAATATATGTAAGTGTATATATTGATTATATTGTGTCACAAAGTGAAAAGAAAGCGTAACTGATGGAGGAGGCTTTAAAAGCGTCGTTGGCTTTGTGAGAGAAAACGCGGAGAAAGAAAAGAAGGGACTTAAAGAGGTGCCATCTAATATCTCTCTCTACACTCACTGCACTAAACACTACACACTACACTACATTACTATAACAACAACTACACTCACTTTATCTCTCTTCATTTCTTTCGTTGTTTTTTCTCTCTCTTAATTAGAGTGGTAAAGCCACGCAGAACCAGGGTGTGCCCCAGTTGAGTCTTAACTCTTAAGTCTTAAATGAATAACCGGTTTTGGGATCACCGGTGCACCGCCGTTTCGCGGCGGCACGTGGCGGAGCTTTTGTTTTTATTTCTCTTTCTTCATTTAAGGTTATGCCCTTGAGTTTTCTCTCTCTTGGTTTAAAGTTTTTCCATTCTGAGGTCACGCACACGCTGCGGGGGTGCCAAAAGTCAAACGTTGGTATCCCATTGGAGGAGTTAAGGTTGTAAGGTTAAGGATTAGAATCATGCGAGGTTGGAAATGGAACCTCTCAAATTTACTTACCCATGAATGAACAACACCGATTATTATATATGCATTGCATGCAGCAATTGTGATGAAACTGAAAATGAAAAAAAAAAAATAATTAAATGGAACCTCTCAAGTTCTTCTTTTTTTTTTTTTTTTGGCTTCGGACAAGATATTCAGGACTCAATCTTATTTAGTCTTTGATTTAAGATAATACATTTTGAGAAAATACTTAATTATGCCACATTTTAAGACCAAAATATTCTTATTCCACAATCAATTGATTATATTATTTGAGTGAGTAAATACTGTATACAAATTGCCTAAATGTTGTTATTTAATTACAAACTACTTTAAAATTAAAACTAAAACTTTTCATCGATTAATATTTAAATAAATTTATATTCACAGTAGATAAAATTAAAATTTAAGTCATATACCATAATTATAACTAATTAATATTTTCTTATTCTAAAAAAATCAATTATACTATACGAGTAAATAAACAGTGTGTATACTAATAGAGGAAATGTTGTAATTCAGTTATATATAAACTACTTTAAAAGTAGTGACATTCAAAATATTAAGTATACATTTATATTCACCATACATATAAAAGTTAAGCTTACATTTTCTTTATTAACTATGTTATTGTATAAAGTATATATCTTTTAAACAACTTTGCTTTCTTAAAAAAAATTCCCTCTGATGTACAGATTTCATATGATAAATAAAACCAGTTTTCTCCTAAAAAAAGCCTTCTAAAAAATTGATTAATAATTTTTAGTAAAGTCTCTTTTTTAATTATATTTTTTCATCGATAAGACTTAAAATCCAGATCTTGTTTAAAGGATTGTATTTGGACTAACATAATATTGGTATTAAACTGATACTATAATTAT
>PYAF01004372.1:176784-209637 GCA_007407185.1 Glycine tomentella | reverse complement strand
TATAATACATTATAAAAGTAAACAATATTTTTTAATATTATATTTATGAATTATAATATATTTTTTAATTTTTTTATTAAATATAACAATTAATAAAAAAAATAGTGGGAGAAATGAAATGGAGATGGCAATAATTAATGCAAAGATGAAACTGAAATTCAAATTAAATTCCATAATTTAATACTTGTACTCAATTCTATTTTATATATAGAGAGACACGTGTGTGTCTTTTTTTTTTTTTACGATAAGTGTGTATCATTTTACATTACTAATTTTTTAATTAAAATATATAAAGAATGCAAATTTTAATCAATGTATATTTTCTTTGTCCTCGTTACCTTTTCATCCCCAAAACAAGTACGTTCAACAAAATAAAATGTAAAACAAGTTATGCGTAAAAATAATTTTCTGTTTTTCTTTTAATTAAATTACACTTATACCCCTTGTTTTTTTTTTCTTTTCTAAATTGTACTTAATATCCCTATTTTTTTGCACTCTACAAGAAAACTCCTTAATTGTTTAGCCCACATTACACTCAAACCCCCTCATTCCTAAACAACGTTTAATAATTTAACAGAAAGTAGACACTCGCTGGTCACATGACTTTAATTGAAAATTTATGTTTAAAATACCCTCGTCCCGTTCCTCAAAATCACATCTTGGATTTTACAAATCCTCATTTTCTTCAAAACCACATGACTTTAGCATGACAATTCCCAATCTCACAAAGGCCCACAATTGGCAATGTTGTTGCAATGACAGAAAGAATAGCTTTATCTTCAGTAAACGTTCATCCCCATGCATGACTCATACTTACCGTTAATATTGTAGCTACAATGGTTGTGATGAAAGCACATAATAATGCATAGAATGACGATGCCTTTGCCTTGTCAAGCCAAGCTCCAAGTTCATTCCCTACCTTTGTTGAAACAACCAAACTTAATGCATAAGGAAAATTGTAGATACATGAAGTTGCTTGAATTATGATTCCATAGGTGGCTATTGTCTCAGTTGCATTAGGTAGGAGCCCTGAAAAGAGTACCAATAACTCATACCACCACCACTCTAAGCAAACAGAAACACAACTTGGGATTCCTTGACGAAGAATAGGCCACCATTGTTTGAAGCATTGATATGACCAACCTTGCCAAGAGTTAGAACAATTCCTCAAGAACCATAGGTAAAGCAAAAGGATAATAAGAAATTTTAGATTGGTGAAGGATCCAACCAAGGCAACCCCTTGAATCCCCTGGCCAAAAGTGTGAAGGACCATATAATTGATAATGGCATGTAAAAATAGTGTCAAAGCTGCACTACATGAAAGGGAAGGTCAAACCTTGAGTTCTCAAGAAAGTCTTGATTAAGGATGTGAAAATAAGATCAGGACAAGAGAATCAAAGGTAGTTGGTGGCGATGGATGATATGGTGGGGTTTTGGCCTCAAAAAAGGAGGATGTGTTCAATGTTAAGCCGTAAGATTGAAATGGTAATGCAAGTTAGGGTCAAAATCATGATGGTATGTTGGAGAGTTTGACCAATAAGGGTCTATTCTTGGGCCCCACAAGCCTGGGAGGATATTCCATCCATGCCTGCTACAAGGCCAGAAATGATAGAATAACTAGTTATGTTGGCCACTCCAATGGCTAGGCTTCTACCTGCTAATGTCTCTTTGCCTAGTTTTCCTAAGAAATACATGGATATTGATGACTTTCCATATGTGATAAGCCCTCTGATAATTGTTGGGATAACAGTGTTACACAGGTCTTTTATTTCCTCCATCACCTAAGAAAGAAAATTATGATGAGAAGTTCAACTATTAGTATTGTTAGGAAAATGCTTCAGGACTGAAACGTGTCCACATTCTGATTATGTTATTTTTAGTTGTTGTTGCTTTCCTAGTTTTAAGGTGTCAGTTAGGAGGTTTTAGGTGCTTTGTTATCTCTGTTTATGTTCATGGCGTATTTCTAGGAACTTACTGTTAGTGGGCAGTTATTATTTAAGCCCTATAAATTGTAATGTTTCTGGATTTAAAATTAAGCTTTTCGTCTTCTCCTTTAATATATGTTTTTTTTTCTTTGTTAAGCAAATATTGTTTTATTTTCTATTGAAAATTTTCAATAATTGTTATCTAGAGCCCTTTTCTTACGAGACCTATAGAATGGATTCTGAAACAAGTTTTTTCCCAAGCAGCTTTTCCAGTTTTCAATGGGGAAAACTATGATCTTTGGACTGTCAAAATGGAGGCTTACCTAGAGGCTTTGGATCTTTGGGAAGTTGTAGAAGAGGATTATGAAGTCCTTCCATTGCCGGACAATCCCACCATGGCCCAGATCAAGAATCATAAGGAGAAAAAACCCAAAAAGCAAAGGCAAAATCATGCCTTTTTGTTGGTGTCTCTACAACCATCTTTACTAGGATCATGACTCTCAAATCAACAAAAAAAATTGGGATTATCTAAAGGTGGACTATGTTGGAGATGAAATAATTCGAAGCATGCAGGTGCTTAACTTAATGAGGGAATTTGAGCTTCAAAGGATGAAAGAGTCTAACACAATTAAGGAATACTCAGACAAATTGTTGGACATTGCCAACAAGATAAAGTTATTGGGCAGTGATTTTGCAGATTCCATAATTGTTGAGAAAATTTTAGTAACAGTGCCAGAGAGGTACGAAGCATTTATTGCTTCCAGAAGAAAAGTTACCATCCAGTTAGCAGTCAGAGCAGTGCAAATAATTACAACAAATGAAAGGGTGAAAAGAAAAGTTACCCATCTCGTCAGCATTGTGGCAAAATGGGTCACCCTCCATTTAGATGTTGGCAGAGATATGATGCTAAATGCATCAAGTGCAATCAAATGAAGCAGTCATATGCAAGAGAAAAAAATAGAAACAAGAGGAAGAAGCTAAGGTTGCTGATCAGGAAGAGTAGGAAGATCAACTCTTTGTGGCCATGTGTTTTGCAAGCAGCGAAGAAAGTGAGAGTTGGCTGATTGACAGTGGTTGCACAAATCATATGACCAATGATAGGGAGCTTTTCAAATATTTAAAGCCAACCAACATCACGAAAGTCAGAATAGGCAATGTTGATTATATTTCAATCAAAGGAAAGGGAATTGTTGCAATAGCAAGCTGCTCAGGTACAAAGTTTATTCCTAATGTTCTTTTTGTACCCGAAATTCAACAAAATATGTTGAGTGTTAGCCAATTGATTGAAAGAGGCTTCATAGTTGCTTTTGAAGATAATTTTTACCTAATTAGAGATGCAGTTAGTCAGGATATCTTTAAAGTAGAAATAAAAGGGAAAAGTTTTTCTCTAAATCCGTTGGAGGAAGAGCAAGCTGCTTTTTCCAATCAAAGAAAACATCAGAGAAGTTTGGCACAAAAGGCTCAGGCATTATCACCACTAAGGGCTGCTGCAAATGAAGTCTAAGAGAATGACAACAGATTTTGTAGAACTTGATGATCACATACCAAAATGCAAGGCTTGTCTATTTGGAAAGCAAAAAAGGAAGCTATTTCTGAAGTCAGCAAAAAGAGTCACTTGTAAGCTGCAGTTAGTCCACACAGATATATCTGGTCCTAAAAAAACTCCTTCATTACCAGGTAATTGATATTATGCTGCCTTTATTGATGATTTCACAAGAATGTGTTGGATTTTTTTCTTAAAATTCAAGTAAAAAGTGGCTGGAGCATTTTGGAAGTTTGAAAAATTAGTAGAAAGTCAAAGTGGCAAGCAAATTCAGATTCTAAGATATGATAATGGCAAGGAGTACACCTTAGAAAAATTCAACCAGTTTTGTGAGGAAGTTGACATTGAGCATCAGTTAACCACTCCCTCTACTCCACAACAGAATGGGGTGAGTGAAAGGAGAAACAAATACATCTTAGAGATGACTACATGCATGTTGCATAAAAAAAATCTACCCAAGAAGTTTTGGGTAGAAGCAACTCATACGGCTGTTGTCTTGCAAAATAGACTCCTCTCAAAAGCAATCAAGGATCAGACACCATATAAGGCTTGGTATGGTTTATAAACCATCTCTAATTTTTCTCAAAATATTTGGATGTTTGTGTTTTACTCATGTTCCACAGAGCAAGCGTGGCAAGATTGATAAAAGAGCATTACCAGGCATTTTTATAGGCTATGGCACTATCAACAAAGCCTATAAATTTTTTCAGCCACAAACTGGAAGCATTGTTGTTAGCAGAGATGTCCACTTCGTAGAAGATGAAGAGTGGAGTTGGGTGAAAACAATAGGAATATCCACGATAACCAAGAGGGGGGTGAATTGGTTTGATCTTAGTATTAAAAAAATTGTTTATAAAATCAGAGTTAAAGGATCTTAATCACTTTTAAAACAAAGAATACTTTTAATTAATCAAATCACTTAGCTCAAGAAATCAATAGTTCAAAATAGAACTTGTTGAGTAATGATAATGATGCCAAGAACAGATGAATAAGATAATTGATAAAGATGAAGGAATAGAATAGCAACTCAAGAATTTATACTGGTTCACTTGTCAAAAGAAGCTACATCTAGTTTCTTCTAATCAACACTAGATTAGAGTTCCACTATTATAAATTCCAGTTCTTACAATCTTTACAACAAACTCTCTTTATCAACACTAGATAAAGAATAGAAATCTAAAACCCTATTAGACTTCTAGTGAACAAGAATCAGAGAACACTACTCTGTTCTTCCTTAGAGAACACTACTCTAGCCCAAGCTTCAAGAACCCTTTTACAATAGCATCAAATAACAAACATTACAAAAAAGCATTTACAACCAAAGATAATGGAGAGAAACAACCTAATGATCCAATAAATATGAATGCATATGAGTTACCAATCAAAGTTGAATTGCAGGAAAAAGAATTTCAGAACATGCTCTCCATTACTCCTTTGAAATCTCTTGCCCAAGAAATCATTCAATACCCATGAAGATTAAAGAGTGGGGCAAAAACTTAGTTAACCCAGAAAATCACTTTCAAACTCTTAGAAGGCTTGTGTATATTCAGAAAATTCGAAGTATTCAAGTTAAGTTTCAAGCCAAGCCTTCTTTCTATTTATAATAGTTTTTTGTAACAACATGTAATCAATTACACGCGCTAAATAATCGATTAAAATGTCTTATGTAATCGATTAAATTGTCACTTAATCGATTAAATTGTTCAAGGCTCCATTCTGGGTTTCACAACGAACAAAATAATCGATTAACCCGAGCTATAATCGATTAAATCAGAGAAATTTTATTTCAAAAGCAGCTTGTGTAATCAATTACATTTTATGGTAATCAATTAAAACAGTGGAGCAAGCTTTTTCAAATAGCTTATGTAATCGATTACGAATAACGGTAATTGATTAAAACAACAATGCTCAATATTCATTTTACACTATGCAATCGATTACAAGAGTAATGTAATTGATTAATATATTCATCAAAGCTTTTCCAGTTTTAAACACGAACCAAATAATCGATTAAACCACTCTGTAATTGATTGAAACAATGGAATTACATTTTTCCAAAAACATTACTCAATTAATTTCCTTTTCAAAGTGTGAGTAGCTTTGATATTTTAATTAAAACATTTAAGCATGTTAATGATTATGTACATGCAATGCAAGGATCAAAAGATTGGCCTCTCATACACTTCATTTGAATTACAATCTTCAAGGCATGCGAAAAGCTCAAAACATTCTTATAAATCATAGGCTTCATTCTTGTTGTTGCTCCCCCTATATCCAACACTGGGATGAGGTAAAGAAGAAGGATCAAACTATGGCAGATCTACTGTTTAAGTCTCTTGCTTCAAGAACCCAAGAAGAAGAGGATTGGTAGAGTGAATTGGTACATGATGCCCCTGCAAGAGGTACTAGATCACTCTGATATTTGTGAGAGGTGCAATATTATTGTTTGTGACTATGCATATTTTGGAGCAGCAGAGAAAGATCAAAATTGGATGGTTGCAATGAAGGAGGAATTGTCTATGATTGAGAAAAACATGGGAATTGGTTAATCGACCCCAAGATAGGAAGGTGATTAGAGTCAAATGGGTGTATAGAACCAAGCTAAATGCTGATGGTTCTATCAAAAAACACAAGGCAAGACTTGTTGTGAAAGGCTATGCTCAAATCTTTGGTGTGGATTACTCAGACACCTTCGCACTAGTTGCTCATTTGGACACCATAAGGATTTCCCCTGTTGTAGCTGCTCAAATGAATTGGAAAGTGTATCAATTTGATGTAAAATCATCATTTTTAAATGGTGATTTACATGAAGAAATTTACGTTTAACAGCCTGAAGGTTTTGTGAAAAATAAAGAAAAGGACAAGGTGTATTATAATAATCCTTGAATCTTAAAAAAAAAAAAAACACAAAAAAATCTCAAGCTGGTAGCGTGAGATTGCATCAGAAGACCATTTCTCATTGGAATCTGGCGCTGATAGTGCCAGAGTGGCGCCATCAGCGCTAGATGCACTGGGAACTGGCGCCAGAAGTGCTCCAAGAAGCCAATTTTCTCTGGAATGTGGCACCGGTAGCGCCAGAGTGGCGCCATCAGCGAGGGACCTCTGACAGGGCCACTATAAAAGGTCGTTCACGCGATTTTTTGGGCCAAAACCTGGTTTTCTTCTTCCTTTGAGCCATTTCCGCCATTGTTGAGCTTGGAAGCTCCATATCTTCACCAAACTTCATCAAAACACTTCCTTTTCAACATGAAACTTGTAGGGAACCACCTTATGGGCTAGAATCCTTCATCACTTTTCCCTAAAAACCTTCAAACGGAGAGATCCCTTTCTCTAGAGGACTTCACAAAACTCGAGTTCGGTAGGAAAAGAAGGCCATTCTCGGACACCCAAGGGGAGGTGGTCCATTAGCCTTCCTTGTCATCTTAGAGGTAAGAAACTCGAGTTTTACTGTTTGATTTGTGAATTTGTCTTTGGGATGAATAGTGACCCTTTTGAGCTAGAGATGGAATTAGGCTTGGGTCTTTTAGAAAAGTATGTTTAGGAGGTTGTTGTGATGAAGGATTAGCTTTGATATGTTAGTTTCATGGACTTTGATTCTTGGCTCTGAGAAATGCATGTGTAGGTAGTTTGTTGGTCAATTGGTGATTGTTGAACATGCATGAGCCTTGTTACTGGTGCTATATGTGCTCAGGGAGCTATATAAACGGTGTTTTGTGTTGAAGAAGCTGTGTAGCCATATTGTTCATTGTTGAACTTTGGGCTTGTATAGCTTTGATTTGGTTAATTCTATAACCTTAAGATAGAGAACATAGAGGTTTATATGGAAAGGAATGATGCTTCCTTTCATTGTGACGGTTGAGAGTCATGTTATATGCTTATGCCTTGTGAGGTTGGATTGGTTTTGATTGTGCCTGTGTGCCTTTGTATAGGGCGTGACACCGAGGGTGTTAGTGGCGTAGACCACCGTTCAGGTATTGAATCGCAGAGCACGACTTTTCCAGGTAAGTTCTTGGTTTCTTGGGAGTGTTTCCCACTGCTGTGTTCCACCATACTCCGAGGGAGTGATGGTTGCATTCATGATGCATGTGCATTGAAATGGTTGTTGCATTCCTCATGATGATATGTATGCATAATTCTATGCTTGGTATGTATGGTTACCTGTTGAATAGATCTTCTAGCCAATTAGATAGATATGGACCTCCCTAGGAGAAGAACGCACCTCATAGTTTGGTTTGCTCACGTAAAGGCTGATGATGATCCCTTAAGACCAAGAGATAGGTGGTCCTGTCGCGGTTGAAGCCTATTCTCAGAGGTGCCAAATACGTGCATCCATGCGTAAATGGTAGCTCTCGATGGGATGGCACGGGTGTGAGTTCAAGTCTCACACTGAGGACTGAGAGTCCTGATGCTGATGATGATGCATCTTTGGCGGCGTAGTTCCGCAGATATACATTAGAGCTAGATGATTGGCTATGTATTTGTTGTGAGGGCTAGGTGGCCGGTTGATTGTGATGCCTTTGATGCTGTGTATCATGGAAGTGAGCCAGGATGGAGGAGATGCCTCCAAGGACCCTGAGCTTACTGAGACGTGTATCTCACCCGTATGGGGATTATGTTTTGCAGGTGATTCATCTGGCAGAGATGATAGGTCTCAAGGCGGAAGGCCCTAGTAGAGACATATTCTGCATAGCTGTTGGACAGGCTTTTGAGCTTGGTGGCTCAGTTGTTTATGATATTGTTTTGTACCCCTGTGAGGGAAGATGTGTGTGTGTGCACACATGTTTTGGATATGTTTTGTACATAGACTTTATGTGGTTTGTATGCCCTCGTGTGAGGATGAGACTGTTGAGGTTGTAGCACTTGGTGCTTATTGTTTTGTATAACCACATGTGTGGTCCTGAGAACTTGATGTATATATGTACATGACTGGTTGAGTTATGTAATTTTATCCCTCCTGTTATATCTGTTGGATATTGTTGTGATCTACCTTTCTTTTGTTATCTGGATCGAAAGGGGCTAGTTATGCTTTGTGGTCTTATGTGCTATACATAATGAATAAGGAAATATGGTTTAAAAAAATGAAATCGCTTCCACGGCTTTTTAATTAAAGTAATTATGTGCTTATCTGATTAAGTAATACGTTAATACACTGGATGCATACGGGGTGTTACATGTATCTTCTCAAAAAGCTCTTTATGGTCTGAAACAAACTCCATGAGCTTGGTACAACAAGATAGATGACCATTTGTTGAGCATTGGTTTTAAAAAAAGCTTGTCTAAAGCCACTTTTTATGTTAAACATGAGATCAATGATGTTCTGATGGTTTCACTTTATGTTGATGATCTTTTGGTGACAGGAAATCATGCAAGGATGATTCAAGAGTTCAAACAAGAAATGATGAACGTTTTTGAGATGACAGATCTCAGGTTAATGACCTTCTTTCTTGGAATGGAAATTAAGCAAGTTGAGTATGAAGTCTTCATCTGCCAGAAGAAGTATGTCAAGGAGATTTTGAAGAAGTTTAAGTTTCAAGAATGCAAGGAAGCAAGCACTCCTATGAATCAAAAGGAGAAGCTATGTAAGGAAGATGGAGCTGATAAAGTTGATGAGGGATACTTCAGAAGTTTGATTGGTTGCTTGATGTATCTTACTACAACACGTCCTGATATTTTTATTGTTGTAAGCATTTTTTTTCTAGGTTTATGCAATGTGGAAGCGAATTACATCTCAAAGTTGCCAAGAGAATGATTACATATGTCAAAGGCATAGGTAATTTTTTGTTAAGTTCACATAGAGCAAAGAGTTTAAGCTGGTTGGTTTCTCTGATAGTGATTGGGGAGGATCCATCGATGATATGAGAAGTACATCAGGCTATTGTTTTACTCTTGGGTCTGGTGTTTTCTCATGGAGCTCGAAGAAGCAAGAGATTGTGGCTCAATCCACTGCTGAAGTAGAATTTATTGTGACGACAACTGCTGTCAATCAAGTTTTGTGGCTAAGGAGGATTTTAATGGATCTGAAAGAAAGCACCAAAATTTATGTTGACAACCAAGCTGCTATTGCTATCTCTCATAATCCTGTGTTTCATGGGAAAACCAAGTCATTTCAACATAAAGTTTCCTAAGAGAAGTGCAGAAAAAAGGACTTGTGACTTTGATTTATTGCAAGTCTAAAAATCAGTTGGCAGATTTGCTTAAAAAGCCAATTTCAGTCAGTAGGTTCGAGTTTCTAAGGGAAAAAATGGAGTTTGCAGCTTCTAAAGCAAGGAGGAGTGTTAGAAAAATGCTTCAGGGCTAAAACATGTCCACATTCTGATTATGTTATTTTTAGTTGTTGCTTTTCTAGTTTAAAGGTGTTAGTTAGGAAGTTTTAGGTTCTTTGTTATCTCTATTTACGTTTATGGCGTATTTCTAGGAACATGTTGTTAGTGGGTAGTTATTCTTTAAGCTCTATAAATTGTAATGTTTCTGGTTTTAAAATTAAGTTTTTTATCTTTTCCTTTAATATATGTTTTTGTTCTCTGTTGAGCAAATATTGCTTTTATTTTCTGTTGAAACTTTCCAACAAGAACAATCGAACTTGGATGACCCACATGCATCTTGAAAAATATTGCTCTCACAAATTGGTTTTAAAGATAAAACTATTTTTTATCTAGTTCTTTTTCAATTAACAATGCATGTTATATAGAAGTTGTCATTTTGTATACACATGTATTCACACTCTGTCATCTTCACTTCCTATTTTGTCCATGGTATCATTTAGGAATATATTCTTCTCCCCCACTCTTTCTTCAAGGGGTCAATTATGGTTTAACGTATGGATGCAAAATGGACATGTTGTTAAGGCACTACATATATTGTTTGTAGCAGTCTTTACAAATTATATGTCAATGCATGTAAAGGTGCCAACTCATTTGCATCAAAATCAATGTAAATTTTCAAAACAATGGGTTTCTAGTTTTTTCTTTTCTTTTTTCAATTTTTGGGTTTTCTAGATGGTCAAGTTTTTAACTTCTTTGTGTCTTTCGTAGGAAAAGTTATCAAGTGGTTCTAAACTATTATAGTTCATTTTAATTTGTGTATGACAATTAATCCAATGTTATTAATTTGTTTTTGTAACATATAAAAATTGAATATATGTTATATAAATGTAGGTTGAGACGATGGACATATGGTAGTCCATAAAGACTTAATAAATTTATCCTATATTTGGAAAGCACCTACCATAGGTGGCATTTGGCCTTACATGTGCTTTCATGGATGGATGGAAGGAAATACTGAAACAATGTGCTAATACTATCTCTGTCTACTTCAAAAGGTTACTAGATAGAGTTTGTTTTAGGTCCTGTCATTCACCTGACAAGCATACTTTGAATTTGTATGTATTAAAACAAGATAATTTGCAACAACATAACGTATGTGTTAGGAATCTTCTCTACTTTACTCCTTGCAAGTAGAGATAGCACAAATGCACATGCAAGAACCAATACAGAACCCACAAAAATCAAGGAACCTCTTGTTTATTGATAATTCTTTCACTCTTTACACAAGAAAGATCACTCTCTTTCCTTTCAACATTGAGACACTTCTTAGATTCTCACAATACAATCAATAAACCTCTTTTTCTTCTCTAGAAGATGTTATTTAAACAAAACTACTAACTAACCTTCAAATCTTTTATTATCTTCCCCAAAATAGGATCTGTCAATACTTCTTGGTCAATCTTAGAGATATCTTGCCAATAAGGTTTGGACAAGGTCGATATTTCTTTATCATTTTCCTTCCTAGACAGAGCATCAACTACTTGATTCATTGCACCAGCTTTGTAGATGATTTTGAATTCATATCCTAAGAATTTAGCAACCCAATTCTGTTGACTCTGAGCCGTAATCCTGTGATCCAACAAGTATTTGAGACTTTTTTTTGTTAGTATACACCATAAATTTTCTTCCCACCAGGCAAGGCAGCCAATGTTGGATGGCTAACACCAAAGCCATCAATTCTTTCTCATACATGGACTTATTCAAGGATGTTTCTAATAAATGTTTGCTGAAATAAGCAATGACCCTCTTCTGCTAAAACAAAATAGCTCTTATCCCCTTGCCTGAAGCACCACACTAAATGGCAAAGTGTTGAGAAAATTCTAGCATTACTAGCACCGAAGTTGTAGTTAATGTCGTGGATGAAAACAATAGGAATACTCACAATAACCAAGAGGGGGGTGAATTGGTTTGATCTTAGTATTTTAAAAAATTGTTTATTAAAATCAGAGTTAAAGGATCTTAATAACTTTTAAACCTAGAATGCTTTTAATCAATAAAATCACCCAGCTTAAGAAATCAATAGCTCAAAAACAGAACTTGTTGAGTAATGATAAAGATACCAAGAACAAATGAAAAAGATAACAGAAGGAATAGAAAAGCAACCCAAGAATTTATACTGGTTCACTTGTCAAAATAAGCTACATCTAGCTTCTTCTAATCAACACTAGATTAGAGTTCCACTATTATAAATTCTAGTTCTTACAAGCTTTATAACAAACTTTCTCTATCAACACTAGATAAAGAATAGAAATCTAAAACCCTATTAGACTTCTAGTAAACAAGAACCAGAGAACACTACTCTGTTCTTCCCTAGAGAATACTACTCTAGCATAAACTTCAAAGAACCCTTTTACAATAGCATCAAATAACAAAAAGAAAAAAACGAATTTACAACCAAAGATGATGGAGAGAAACAACCTGATGATCCAATGAATATGAATGCATGTGAATTACCAATCAAAGTTGAATTGCAGAAAAAGAATTTCAGAACTTGCTCTCCATAACTTCTTTGAAATCTCTTGCCCAAGAAATCATTCAATATCCATGAAGATTAAAGAGTGGGACAAGAACTTAGTTAACCCAGAAAATCACTTTCTAACTCTTAGAAGGCTTGTGTATATTCAGAAAATTCGAAGTATTCAAGTCAAGTTTCAAGCCAAGCCTTCTTCCTATTTATAACAGTTTTTTGTAACAAACTGTAATCGATTACACGCGCCAACTAATCGATTAAAATGACTTATGTAATCGATTACATTGTTCAAGGCTCCATTCTGGGTTTCACAACTAACAAAATAATCGATTAACCCGAGCTGTAATTGATTAAATTAGAGAAGTTTTATTTCAAAAGCAGCTTGTGTAATTGATTACAATTTATGGTAATCGATTAGAGCAGTGAAGCAAGCTTTTTCAAAATAGCTTATGTAATCGATTACGATTAATGGTAATCGATTAAAATAGGAATGCTTAATATTCATTTTACACTATGTAATCGATTACTAGAGTTGTGTAATCGATTAATATGTTCATCAAAGCTTTTCTAGTTTTAAACACGAACATAATAATCGATTAATCCGCTGTGTAATCGATTAAAATAGTAAAATTACATTTTTCCAAAAACATTACTCAATTAATTTCTTTTTCAAAGTGTGAGTAGCTTTGATATTTTAATGAAAACATTTAAGCATGTTAATGATTATGAGCATGCAATGCAATGATCAAAAGATTGGCCTCTCATACATTTCATTTGAATTACAATCTTCAAGGCATGTGAAAAGCTCAAAACTTTCTTCTAAATCATAAGCTTCATTCTTGTTGCTCCCCCTATATCCAACAGTGGACTCCTCCTTAGACTCGCTTGCTTTGTCCTTTGATGCTGATGAAGGCTCAGGTTCTGTTGCAGACTCCTCATCCTCCAACCCACTGTTATGCTCCTTAGATTCATTATTGGCATCATTATACGTGATGTCATTCTGTTCCATGAGCATCTTCATCATCTTGTGCAAATATTTAATGTCGTCGCACTGTTTCGACACCTTTGCAATCACCTCAGTTTGTTTCTTGGATGATTTCTGCAACTCAGTGGTCGTCGCCTTTAATTCGTTGAGTGTTGTTTTCAATGCTGTAACCGAAGATTCTAGCGCAGTGAATCGAGCCTCGTCACGATTCATGACTTTTTCTTCTACAAATCGGACCAGTTGTTAGGAATCTTCTCTACTTTACTCCCTGCAACTAGAGATAACACAAATGAACATGCAAGAACCAACACAGAAATCAAGGAACCTCCTGTTTATTGATAATTCTTTCACTCTTTTACACAAGGAAGAGCATTCTCTTTCCTTTCAACACTAAGACACTTATCAAGTTCTCACAATACAATCAATAATCCCCTTTTTCTTCTCCAGAAGCTATTATTTAAACATAACTACTAACTAACTATCATACCCTAATTCTGTCCGGGTCCAAAAAAAAAAGAAAAAAAGGAAAAAATAACATTTTAAAAAAAAGAAAAACAGAAAAAAAGAACAATTATTTTTAAGAAAAAGAAAAAAAGAAAAAGGGCCCCAAAAGGACCTAATGGGCTCTTTGAGAGCCCATTAGGTCAAGTGGAACAACACACATGAAAGGAAGGAGTTTGTGCATTAATTACACAGACAAGGTGCGGATCTCGGGGGAAGAAAACAGACCAATCAAGCACAACCATTTGGCAGTGCAGCCAGATAAGGAAGAGAGGTCTCTCAGGTATCCCCATTCTCTCCATTTCCCTTCTTCCCCTTCCCTCTCTTTTGTTTTTTCTTTTTTTCATTTTTGGTCTCTTTCTTTTCATTTCATCTTGTCGGTGAGCACCTTGGCCATTGGCGAGAGTCTTGGGAGCCACCTCTGACGTTGTCGTGCTGGCTCGAGGTGGTGCGAAGTTCCTTTCTTCCTTCACTCTCCCCTCTTCATTCCCTTTCTTCTCCTTTTTTTTTTGTTTTTCCGCCACCGCACCACCACTGTCGTCATCACCACTCGACACGGCCTAGTGCCGCTAGGCCCCTGCACTTGTGGCATTAAGGGGCCTGCCTCCTCCGGTGGCATCAAGTCGCTCTGACCCAGTTTCAACCCTAGCCCTAAAAAATTTTTTTTTTACCTATTTACACCAACCGTTTTAATAACTACGCCACCTCTACCTGTTGGGTTTGGCCCATTCTGAAACCTAACAAATAATGCTATTAACAGGCCGATTTTAATAACTACACCCCCTTACCTGTTGGGCCTGACCCATTCTGAAACCAAATAAATAATGCTTTTAATAGGTCATTTTAATAACTACACCTCTCATCTGTTGGGCTTGGCCCATTCTGAAAAAAATATGTAATGCTATTTACATCTACCTTTTTCAAAACTACACCCCTTACCTGTTAAGCCAAGGCCTGTTTTGAAATAAAATAAGCACTGTTAACTGCAATCCCTTTCTTCATGTATGTACCCTTAATTATTAAGTGTACTCCCCACTTCTATTCTTTCTCTTTCTATTATCATTTGATTTATTTGATTACGTAATGTTATGTCAGTTATTCATTATTTTTGCAATTCCACTTTAGTTTTCTTTGTACATGCTCACGTTCCTTATGTTGATTTAAATGGAGTCACTTGAAGATGGACAAAGGGTCAAGCTTAGTTTTGTGCTTCGAACATGCCTTGAAACCTTGGAGATCAATTTGTGATTAATGTAAAAGGAAGAAGCATTTCTGGTGATCCAAGTGCATAGCATTCATATCATTCATTGAGTTAATTGGATTGAGTTATAAAATAACACAAGTCTTTGATAAATTGGTTAAGTTTTATCAATAGTTTTTGGAAAAATAAGTTCCTACTGATTTAATCGATTACATTAAGATAAGAATTGATTATTTTGTTCTTTGTGTTTTCTGGAAAACTTTTCAAGAACAATGTAATCAATTACGTATCGGATTAATCAATTATTTTATCTATGATTTCATATAAACTGCTTTGATGAACAGTTTAATCGATTACTAACAATCAGTAATCGATTACATAGGCTAAACAGAAAAAATCATCTTCCTGTCTTAATCGATTACCAAAGACAGTAATCGATTACATCATATGCCTATGGATAACACGTTTTGTTGAATTAATCGATTACCAAATATAGTAATCGATTACATAGTCCAATATGGTTTCTGAAGCTTCCTGGCTTAATCGATTACCAGAACCCGTAATCGATTACATAGTGTTTTTCAAAATGTAAAGCTTCCTGGCTTAATCGATTACCAGAATCCGTAATCGATTACATAGTGTATTTCAAAATATGAAGCTTCCTGTCTTAATCGATTACAAGACGAAGATTATTCTGTTCGTTGCTCAAATCCAGAAGTTCTGTTGAACGGTTTAATCGATTACAACCTTGAAATAATCGATTACATAAGCAAAATAATCGATTACAGGAGCGTATGTAATCGATTACTGACAGTTAGAAAAATCTGTTATAAATAGAACCCTTGCTCAGCTATTTTACCAACTTGATAATTACGTATTCTGAGTATTCTAAGACTGTCCAAATTTTCTCTTAGTGATTTTCTGGGTTCATTGAGTTCTTGCTTTCACAAAAACACTTATGGGTTGTTAAGTGATTCTTGAAGCAAGAAATGTCTTTTCAAGGATAAGGAAAGTAATGTTTTGAGTTGGTTTTTCTTTATTCAATCTGGTTATTCATTCATCTGCATATCTTTAACTGGATCATCAGGTGATTTCTTTCCTTATCTTTGTAGTTATAATTCATTCTGAATTTGGATGTATTTTTTTTTGTCTATTGTAATTGGGTTTCTTGCTTGTAATATAGAGATAATGTTTCTCTAGGGGATGGCTGAGTAGTGTTCTCAGTGGGTTATCTCTAAGAATCTAATAGTGTTTTAGATTTCTGAACTTTATCTAGGGTGGATAAAGGGAGACTTTGTAATTACTTGTAAGAACAGAATTTGCAATAGTGGAACTTCATTCTAGTGTTGAGTGGAAGAAATTGGATGTAGCTTCATAGTGTTTGAAGTGAACCAGTATAAATTTTGTGTGTTTTGTTAATAAGTTTTGTCTTGATTAATCTTTTGCTTTGTTTATCAATTTAACCTTGAGCTGGTGAATCTTTTGGACTGAACATTTGATTGAATAAAGTTTCTTGGTTTTAAAAAAGTGATAAAGATCCAAAGGTAAAACTCTGATTTTGTTATTGAAAATTTAAATTTACCAAGACTAACCAATTCACCCCCCTCTTGGTTAAGTGTGAAGTGTTCCTACCTTTCACACCACTTGCTTGGTCGTGTTTCAATAACATGTGGATAGATTTTGTGAATGTCATGTTGGGTCTGTGACTTGCTTGACTTCACAGAGTTTAGCAATAATCCAAAATCCTTTTCAAAAAAAATCTAGAAAAATACTCAAATACATAATCACTCAATTTTCCTTTTTTTTTCCCACAAAAAATACACATTAGTCGAGATCGCTTTAAGGTCCAATGCCTTAAGTGATTCTCTCCATTTTTTTTTCTTAAAATTCAATGTTGTTTCATGGTCCAATGCCTTAATGACTCTTTATCACGCAATTAAAATAAATCTTTCGAAAAAGATAAAGTGAACCTAACAAACAAGTTGTTTTCTAACAAAGAACTACGTAAGTCTGATTTTCTCATTGCACTTGCGGATATGTAGGAACGAGGGTAAACCCCTTGTCAACCTAAAAAACTAAAAAAAAAACATAAAACCCTCTCCTTTCTAAAATCTTTTGCTACGTTGTTACTCCTTTGTAGTTAGAAATAAATGGAGATATTGAATTCTAGGGTAGACGACATGTGGGGTTGGGTAATTCTTAGGTTGTTCTGTTCACACACGACACCTACACTTTTTGCACACACTTTGAGATATTGGGCCCAATACCTGGGTCTATGTGAGCCATAGGGAGTGGAGTTCGATCTATGATCATGCTGGGTCTCCAACTCGCTTGATGACAGTGAAGCCTCATCTAGGGTTTTCCTCTTTTTGTGATGCATTGCTGCTGGTAGTTCCTATCGTCGCAGTGTTGTTACTTAAGAGGATGATATCTCTAGAGGTCGGCGAGGTTACATGAAACTACCCTTGGAAGTTGTCACTGAATAGTGGACTTTTAAACCTTTTTCCGCTAGGTTCCTGAATTAGGGACACGAAGCAAACTCACCCCACCATGTTTCCTTTATCATATCATGCATCTCTTCATGACATCATGATGGACATATCATTTCCACATTCATCATTTATCATATTCGTGCACCGCATTCACATAAGTCATTGCATTTTCGTACATATTAGTATAGCATGTTGCTTGTCCCGACAATTGCATACATTCTGCCATCATCATTCGCATCCATGTTCAGTTATGCATGATTATAACATATATTTGCCCATGTCTTGCATTCTCCTCTGTGTTGCCAAAAGTCGCAATGAAGCATGATAGCTTACACTGTGTTCTTGGTCACATGTGTTGGGTATCATAGTGATATCTATAAACAAACCATGTCGGGGTTATACACTCCTTTTTTATGATAGTGATCAAAGATCACATGAACATTGTACCCAATGAATTTGACAGCAAGAAAGGGTGGTCTTTCGAGCGTCTTGCGACGATCTCATAAATACATTTATCATGCATCACATAAGTATGTCCTGCTCATTCATCATATATCCTCTATGATAGGTTGCCGAAGTATTGACGATCAAAATTTCCATTCCTTCGAACATGAGGTCAAACCAAGCCCAGTCTTTTAAGAAATTTTTTTATCATGTCAAGGTCAAAAGTCTGGAAGTAGCCAGCTGGAAAAAGTTGGGGCAACGGATGGATCAGGTTTTCATAGTTTCTTTGACTACTGCCAGCACATGATTGAGCTAATGACTTACATAATTAGGAATTATTGATGTGCCCATGTTTTAATGAGATGTAATGAACAATATTGTTCTAATGAAAATTAAAGTTGATCAACCCTATGTTCTATTGAGCATTCTGTGTAAAATTCGTAATACTTCAGCATGTTATCTTTTACATGCATTCATGCATATTCGTTTTGTTGCATTGTTATGCATTGCTCATTATATTCTTTCCTTGAAATTAGAAAAAAGTAATCATTGTGCAAAGAAATACAGACATGCATGCGACCTTATATTGTCTTAAAATTTTTGTGAAGAGTGAGAGTCATTTGGCTTAATCTGTCAATTGAATTTTTTTAAAATATTTCTCGCCCTTGACAATTCTCTTTCGAGAACCTACACAGTTTTTTTCATTTCTTCTCACTACAAAGGCATGACAGATGCCAGCAATGGATACTGCCAAACTCTACACATGGGCAATGATAGACACCACGCATGGGTTCTAAGCGAACCTAGGGGCAGATAAGAAGTTATCACTCGGTAGGTTGAAAACCCGAAAGGGCGACCTAGGCAAAAGTTAGGGTATGTAAAAAAAGAGAGGAAAAATGAAAATGAATTAAAAAAGGAAATAAGATAAAGAAAACAATCACGAGCATTGTTTATTAGAGGTTTTGGCCCAAAATCCAAATTGTAAGAGTCTCCAGTCAACATTTGAAATGACACATGGCTATGTTTCTTCATCCCAAACACTAATTTATCCTTTGCTACCCACTCTGAGCCAAAGTATAAATGTTTTCTAGAAAAAAACATCATAGTAAGAATCAACGCCAAACTGGCAGGAAGAGCAATGCAAACAACATATGCATGAGGTTTACTAAGCTCTACGTTAGGCCCCAAATGATGTTAAAGAAAGCAAATCAGCCAAAGGCGAGCAAAGAAAAAAGAGACAAAAGTTGTCCAAATTTTACAAGGAAGGTTGTCCAAATTTTACAAGGAAGGCACAAAAGTGTAATGATGATCAATTTATAAGACAAATGAAGTAAAGCCCAGCAAAAGAGTTGAAATAGAGAAAAGTGCAAGCAAGGCGCTCTAGGTTCTTACTCTATATAACCCTTAAACACTTTTTAGCCTCTCTGACCTTTCATTCATAGCCCTTTTAACCCCTATCCACGTTACAAACCCAATAAAGCCCATGTGGATCAGGGAAGGACTAATTTCACTTTGAGTTTGGATTATGGAATGGAACACGCACACACTTGTGATTGTTAAGATAAAAAAAAATCCCGAGGTTTGCACTTGCACATTTGAAAAACTCGGTCAACAAGGTGCTCGTGGAAGATGCCCAAAGGCAACTCTGATAGTGGGGTCCATTCGACATCAATCGCTCACACAGAGTCCCTAGGGTTCCTTTTGAATCCAAAGGTAGTCTTTGTTGCGTAAATCCTTTCGAGATCAGCCCATATCATCAAGCTTCAATGGGATCGATGGACTCATGGCACCCCTCTATGATCTTCAATCAGGAAAGTTTCACTTGGCCATATACCAAAGTGTAACAATCTATTGCCATCCTCAAATGGTTCACTCGGTCAATCCCGAAGTCTTATATTTCCTTATTGTCCAGAGTAATCAAAGGTTTATTTTTTTTAAAAAAAGGGACAAACCCTGGAATTGATATTTCAGTTGATTGGTTAAACGTCAAATGACTCCACTGCCATCTTCCAAAATTGTCAAGCAATTGGATCAAACAAAACATACACTTTGAGAGAGTCTCTGAAGAGATCTGCAAAAGATAGGATGATGTTGCATGAATCATCACATCTTTTAGAAAGAAACATTCAATCTATGTTTTTTTTCAAAAAAAAAAAGGAATAAAAAAGACCAGCAAAGTATAACATGAGAGAACGAATGTCATGAGCATTGCACGATTTTCATGACTCAAAACCTTTTGCATTGCATTTCTGGTTACAAAGCCCACATTAACTGCATTTCAAGACGAAGCTTGCATGTCTCTTTTCATTCATCATAATGCATTCCAAACTCATATGCTTCATATAAGGCTTTAAGTGCATAGTCTTATCTACATACCATTTTTCAAGATCAAGTTTGGGATAAGTGGCCATTTTAGAGAGTCAACCTCTCGCTTTCTTGCAGGTTTACCCTCTAGGTACCAGTATCTGTTGGCATTTTTCATAGGACTCAACGTCCTTTACTTTATGTTTCATAGGACTCAACGTCCTCTACTTTTAGTTTCATAAGACTCAACATCCTCTGTTTTATGTTTCACAAGACTCAACGTCCTTAGCTTTATGTTTCATAGGACTCAACATCCTTTGTTTTTAGTTTCATAGAACTCAACATCCTCTATTTTTAGTTTCATATGACTCAACGTCCTCTACTTTGTGTTTCATAGGATCAAAGACCTTTGGTTTTGTTTGTAGGACTCAAAGTCCTCTACATTTTGTTTCACGGGACTTGTTTCCATGCCTTGTCACATTGAACTCAAAGTTCTTTATCTTGTTGATGCAAAATCTTGTTTTTCTTAAGGTTCTTCGTTCTCATATTGCGATCTTTTGAATGATCACCCGAACAGAATTAGCGTTTTGTCTTTACTTATCTTTTATTTTCAATAAAAGATAAGTAAAGAGGGGCATTTGTCATACCCTGATTATGTCCGGGTCAAAAGAAAAGGAAAAAAGAACCGTTTTATTTTTAAAAAAAGAAAAGAAAAAATGAACAATTATTTTTTTTAAAAAAAAGAAAAAGGGCCCCAAAGGGACCTAATGGACCAACCACCACGAATGAACACCACCTCCACCACCACCAAAACAACAGTGCCAAATCAAACAAAAACCACAAATCTGAAATAAAAAACCACAGCTGAAGAACTAGCCAGTGAAAGAAAAATGAAGAAAAGTTGGGTGTATCACTTTTAAGAAAGAGAATAAACGAAGGGCAGTATTGGAATAAACAAAATTTGTTGGGTGTATTGGAAAATTCATTCGTGTAGGAAGCATAACCCGTTGTTTTAATAACTACATCCCTTACTTGTTTTGGCCTAGCCCATTTTGAAAAAAAAAACGTAATGATGTTTACAATTACCTTTTTCAGAACTACACCCCTTACCTGTTGGGCCAGGTCCATTTTGAAATAAAATAAGCACTGCTAACTGCACTCCCTTTCTTCATGTATGCACCGTCAATTACTAAGTGTACTCCCCACTTCTATTATTTCCCTTTCTATTAACATTTGATTTATTTGATTACGTAATGTTATGTCAGTTATTCATTTATTTTTGCAATTCCACTTTAGTTTTCTTTGGTACACGCTTACGTTCCTTACACTCCATGTTGGGTCTTCGACTTGCTTGGTTGTATTTCAATAACATGTGGATAGATTTTGTGAATGTCATGTTGGGTCTCCGACTTGCTTGACTTTACAGAGTTTACCACTAATAAGAGATCTTTTTCGAAAAAACAAAATCTAAAAAAAATACTTAAATACATAATCACTCAATTTTCCTTTTTTTTTGTCCACAAAAAATTACACATTACTCGAGATTGCTTTAAGGTCCAATGCCTTAAGTGATTCTCTCCGTTTTTTTTCTTAAAATTCAACGTCGTTTCAAGGTTCAATGCCTTAATGATTCTTTTTCACGCAATTAAAATAAATCTTTCGAAAAAGATAAATTCAACCCATCACACAAGCTATTTTCTAACAAAGAACCACGTAAGTCTGATTTCCTCATTGCACTTTGAGATACGTAGGAGTGACGGTAAATCCCTTGTCGACCTAAAAAACTAAAAAAAATATAACATCCTCTCTTTTCTAAAAAATAAAAATTTGCTTTCTTTTTTTGAATAAACAAAATATAACAAACATAAGTCATGTTCTTAAGGGAAGATCCCTTGTCACTTTATTTTTAGCACACTCGATTAAAGGTTGTTATCTTCATGACGGACGTGTGGGGTGCTAACACCTTTCCTGTGCGTAAACGACTCCCAAACTCTTTTTCTATCAAATCGTAGACCATTCCTTATCTTTTTGATTTTTTCAACGTTTTTCTTACATAAACGTTGGTGGCAACTCCGCCTAGGTTTTCCTTTTTAGGAAAACCCTTTCTTTATCTTTTTTTTTATCGTCGTCCCATCGTGATAGAGCCACGTTGCGACACTAACCTGTCAGTTGTTGATAATTGGCAGATTCTAACTAACTCCCAACTACCTAGCTGACAGATTCTAACTAACCCCAACAACCTAATTGTCACTCCTTCTCATCTTATTGTTCCTACTGTACACAAACTACGACTTAGCTACAGTAGATGATTCCTCTTGCCTAACAGTATATCATCTTCTCAAATAAATAGCATATCTCATGAGTGAATCAGGCATATATGATTTTTTCCTTAAATAAGAAAACCATTTTCCTACAAAATGTACTAAATAACTAAGAATTGATAATTTAAGAAAAGTGAAATTTTGTTATTGATGGAATTGGAAATAGGAAATCATAGAAGGAAAATCATTTTGATAATTAGAAAATTCCCCTTAATGAAATAGTATATGGTTTGGGGTAAACAAGTCTAGTATGTAGGCCTACTAGTTTGCATTGCACTAAAATAGGAAAAAGTTTCACATCTTGCTCAAGAATTTACCAAATAAAAATTGTATATGTTTGTCTAGAATAATATATATATAGAGAGAGAGAGAGAGAGGGAGAGAGAGAGAGAGAGGTGAGTGGATCCTACCTATCTTGTATATCATTCCTTTATAATATAAAAAAGCAAATAAATAGAGTTAATTCCAGCTTTTGCTATGTAAGTAAATTTATCTTGCATGGATTCAGATTGTCTACGTTTGTTCTCTAAAGTGCATGGTCTTGGTCTTTAAAACATTGTTTGTTTTATAAAAAAAAAGGTTATATAAGTTCATCAATAATATTTAGTACACTTCATAAATTAGGAAACATCTTTGATAAAGTCTTAGTCAAATGATATACATGTAAACATTGTTTGATATATTATTATTATTATTATTATTATTATTATTAATGAAATAACATATATCACACTAGAAAAGGGTTGAATAATGTATTAGATAAATATGAAAACTTTTTGCAAAGGATATATTTTTCTCAAACAAATATGTCAAGAACAAAGTATCAAATGTACTGTCCAATGAACAAAAATAGTTTTGTTAAAAACAAGTTTAGACTATCACCCAACTTTGTAAAAAGATATTTTCACAAAGGTTTTCTAAATGCAAACTTTTGTGCCTAAGTGTGTCAAGATACACACTAGAGAATACAAGTTGAATAGCTTAAAAAGCGAAGTAGAAATACTTAAGTTTATATTGGTTCATTCAACTTGAGCTATGTCTAGTTCTCCTCACAGACCTGTAGAGGGTTTTACTAATCAAAACTTGATTCCAAACAATTATTTTGTCCTGTCACTCATGGCTATAGCAGTATTCTGAAAGATGGGGCCTTGAAGCCCGAAGGCATGTGAGAAGAAAAACAAAAATTTTTCATGCGGAAACACACATACCACACAAGAATCATTCTTTAAGACATAGATGTTACCTTGTTTATGTTCAAAACTTAATGATCAAGGATAGGCTTAAAGATAAAAGCCCTCTAATGTTGATCCACACCACTTCTTGTCAAGATCAAGAACACTTCTTGAAGACCACCAACAAACACCAAAGGAAGCAAGCTAGGCGCTCCAATGGAGAGGAAGAAGGTTAGATTTTAAAGTGTTTTACTTATCTAAGAGACTCACCAATAGATGATATTAGTGGCTAAATTTTCAGCCAAAACTCACACAAAGTGACACGTGAAAAGGAGGAAGATAGATGGGTTTTTTTTCTCAAAAACATTATTAGAGGACTATGATCACAAGAGTATATTTATAGAAGAGTTTTAGGTCAGATTTTTAACCATAAAATTCTTATCATTAAGCATCTCACACGTGAAGAAAAGATAGAGTTGTTGTATTTGAAAATTTGTCAACAACTTCCTATCTTATTTTCTTAAGACCAAGTCAATTGCTTGTAATTTATTTTGCCATGTAATAATCAAATATCCAGCCATATGATAAGCCTCTAATCAGCCCTCAAACTTCTTCCTAAAATCTAGGATATGATCATGATAAGATGCTAGTTGAATTCAAATTCAAATCTATCTCTTATCTTTTCCTTTTGATACAAAACTATCTACTATAGTTAATTCATATTTAAATTCAAATATTTAAATTCAAAATTTAAATTATCAAATTTAAATATTAGATAATTAATTTAACTATTTAAATTAATTAATAATGTCTTGGACTATCCAAGTCCATTAACTCCATTCATGCGCCCCTCTTTCTTTAGGATAAGTTTCTAAACTCTTTCTTGGGCCAACAACCATTATTAGGCCCAAAACCTTTAATGCTATAATGTCATGACAATAAAGTGCTACTGTGTGACCCATTAGGCCCAATAGCTACTGACATAAATAAGTTTTGGCCCAATAAGGCCTCTACTCATTTAATGACAACATAGAGCAATAGCAATGCTTTGTTGCCCCAGAACTAGTTAGGTAAATGACAAGATCATCTTATTAAATCTATTTGGTTTTGTATGTATTTCCTTTCGTCTCGGTTACCTTCCCATAAAACCTAGGGTAAGAAAACGTATTAGCCCTTGTGATCTAGGGTAAGCTTTAATACGAAATAGGGAGTCTCCAATTTTACTGACTCTAAAGGCAAATCATCTCATGATTTCTTTTACTATGCATAGATTCCCGAGTCCCGTAATGTCATCCCAATTTCTCCTATTTACAGATAACCTAATCTCTCACAGAGATTTGATGAATTCCTTCAGCTAGTCACCCTAGACTCGTGTTCTTTCAGGACATGCCCAAAGGTATACCTATGTGTCTCCATGTTTTAGGCAGACGAGGTATACAATCAAAGCATGTCTTCTAGAATACAGTCTAGGTGAAAACTTCTGGTCTAAGGAAAGACACACCCAAATAATAAGAGACTACTCTAATGATACTATCTATGAAATTTCCTCATAGAGTCTCTTTGTGGGTCCGTTCAGTGCGATCTATACCCTTATAGGTCCACCCACGACTTTAGCTAAGACATCTCCATGTCTGTAGCTCATGAGGTCTTTACCTTGTATCTGCATACAAGTAGATAAACCGTGCTAGTCTTCCCCGAGATCATTGATCCCCATTTTCAGTGTCTCTAGACTAGGAACTTAAATTTAGGAGTAGACATCTGGTATCCTTGAATCCTCATGATCGTGATCCCATCACTGATATTCAAGAGATACCTATTCTATTCCAAGGGTTTTATCCAATTACTCATATATTAATAATGATATCGAGACAAAATATGAAACAAGATAAAGAGCGCTTATAATTTATTTATGACAATATGAAAAGTACATGTACGTCCTAATCTAATGAAAAGATTGTCTCTAGGACATCCATATACTAACATATTCTCTAAGCCACTTTTGTCCCCATCCTTAGACTCTATTGAATCTAAGAACTCCCAAGTATGTGGATAAGCACTTAAGCATGAATACAAAATCAAATAATTTAGTTAAGCAAAGAATAATAATCTAAGCACAAATTATGTTGTCCAATGAATTGAAGGAATTCCAACACTTCAATATTTCACTTGTTCATTTTTCTCTTCATTTTTTAGTGTTCATTGCAGTGCTTTGAGTAACCTTTTATAGACTTTAGTGAAAAGATCTGTTACGAAATTAGACCCTTCCTTGAAATGACTCTTGTCTCACAATTGTCAGCTTGTGCAAAGTGTCGCTTTCTTGAGGAGAGAGAAAGAAAGAGATAGAAGATAAAACAACAAACAAACGGTGGTGCTTTTCCTCCATAGCTTGTACGATAACCACTTTGAATAATATTTTCTTCTATTCTTTTCTATTTTATCCTTGCATACTTGAAATTCAAACTTTAACAATTCAAATAAGATAGGCAAAATGAACTTAACAGAATATGGGTATAGACTCTTGAACTTTATAACCATTCTATCTAGCCATAAAGATTTTGTAAACATCTTCTCAAGAGGATCTTACTGATCAATTTTTCCCTAAAAGACGTATAGGTACTTGTCCGTAAATAGAACTTGTTTAGGATAAGGAACCTTAGAAGAGTAATATGAGATTATTGCTTCTGAAGTTTGTGTGTAAGCACAATAAGTTGTCGTGTGAGTATAGTAACATGTGCTACTGAGGATTTAAAGCCTGGAGAAGCTTTTAGAAATAATACTTGGGTAAATAACCTGTAGAGGCCTAGAGAAGCTTTTCGAAAGAATACTCAAGGGAAGTCCACGTTGGTCTCAACAAACTAAATTAATAGGCAAATAATGATCCTGAATATATATACCTAAGGGTGACAATGAACCAAACTAACTCGAAAATAGTTCAAAACTCGTTGAATTTGGTTTATGAACTAAATAAGCTAAACTTGAGTTATGAATAGTTCGACTCAGCTTTGATTCATGAATCAGTTCGATATATATATATATATATATATATAATTGATTGGGTTTCCTATTATTTTCTATATGCAAAGTGAGATAGTTTTTTTTTTATTATTATACTTGTTGTCCTACAAAGCTAAGTAGAATAAGTTCATCTACCCCTTTAAAAAAATTATCTAAAATCTACTAATAAAATGAAAATTTGAAACGTATATGATTTAAAAAAATTTACTCTTGGTTCATGTGATTCGAGCTAACAAGTTGAACCCAATTGTTCGTGAGCTTGAACCGAATCGAGTTCGAGCTGCAAAAAAAGAGGTTCACATTAGACTCGAGTCAGATTTTAAGATGAGCTAAATATTAACTAGCTAAATTGAGTTGAGATCGACTCATTTATAGTCCTAGATGTACCCAAGGCAAATAAAAGTGGAAAAAAGAGACCACATGCCACAAAAAAAAAGTTATTATTTTTTTCAGAGGCACACATGACACTTGTCAATGGAATTGAAGCATGAACAAAGATGAAATTACAAGTAATTAATGTTTTTCATTTGCATGTCATTTTTAATTATTTCACTTGAACAGTCATTATTTCATTTTTTAAAATCAATAGATTCTCACGAAGTCCACCTTCGTTGGTGAATTGGAAATGTGAGCAAGAGATAAACCTTGCAGATTTAAACATAGATCCTGAAAATCCATAAAGAAGTTGAACATTAAAAACAAAACAAATATCATAATGAATCACTAATTGATGGATTAAGACGTAAACACACAAACGATGGATGGAAGTCATGTCTCAAATCCAAGGCGATGGAAGTCTGAAGATAGGGGATTGATATTCTCACCCCTAGTTGTTATTCTTACCTCTTACTTTTTTAAATCCCTACGAGAAGACCTCCCTACCCCTGTCAGCATTTCCCTACACACACATCCCCTCATTCTTCTTAGAGCTGTCAATTTGAGCCTGCCCTAATAGGCCGGCCAGGCCGGCCTGCAAATAAGGTTAGGCTAAGCTATAAAAAAATTGGCCTGAATAGAACCCACATCGTATCCTTCATTTCCCATAATGTATTATGCACCTCCCATAAATGTTTGAAAAGACTAAAATACCCTAACACCTCCCTTAAGACTAATTGCAGCCCTAATACTCACGACGACAACGACCTCGTCCTCCACCGCACCAACCATTGCACCCTTCTCACGACGCCTGCCACCACCTTCCCCCTCCTTCCTTTGTTCCATCTATGGGTTTGGATGGGTTTCAGGTTTCTGTTGTGGGGGGACAATAGTTGTTATTCTAGAATGGCCATTCTCAAATATCCATTCTGGAAGTGAATTTTTGGCTTACGGAAAGGACAATCCGGAACCCAGTATAAGTTTTGGAATAGTCGTTCCATAATATTTTGGAGCACTTTATTCCAAAATGGTCATTCTGGAAGATAATTTTTACTTTCTGGAATATCTTTTCCAAAATAGTTTTGAAATACTTATTTCTATTCAAGAATATCTATTCCAGAAGGTAAAAATTACCTTCCGAAATGGGCGTTCCTGTTGAAAGGCCTATTTTTCTCTACACACATAAAATGGGAGGTGCAAAATACGAGTTGGGAGATGCAAGATTCAAATGCCTTGATTTTTTGGGCCCGACACAATTGGACGAAGAGCCAAATGGCCTTAGGCCAGGCTAACCCAACAAGCCACATGCTAGTCCAAAGACTAATATTATAATATATAAATAAAAATTACAGTGTGCTCTCTCCGCACAACTGCATCTCTACTTCCTCTTCTTTCCTTGAGTTCTTTCTCTCCACGCAACAGCTCACTACCATCTTTCTATTCAAGTGCCAGAACATATTAGTGGCACTCTATTTGCACAATGCCTACGCTTTTACAAATAAGTTTGCATAGAATCGGTCATTCATAAAGGACTAGACATACTTGGTATTGGTCCAAAGTTTGAGAACCAAAAAAAAAAAAAAATAACTCTAGTGGACTAGCTAGCAACAGTAACTCCAAATTGGGTACATAGGCTTTTGGATCTATATTTTTTTTAAGTTGCTATTGGTCCCCTACCAAGGGCTTGACCCTTTTTTGATTCCCAAAACACCCTTCCCACAAAATCATGACTATTTTTTTAAAGGCACAAAATCATGATTATGTTGTATATCATGCATAACAAAATCATGATTCCACGTGCATCATTTTTGCATCCCTTAACACAACGAAATCATGAGTTCGTTGCACTATTTGGGGTGACAAAAAAAATAATGGAATCATGATTTTGTTGTACAATTTTTTTTAAAAATGAAAAAAAATGCATTTAGTGTTTTTTATTGACTGAACACTACAATAATTGATTGAGCATTGCTTTTATGATACATATTGATTGAACACTACTTTTTTCTATTATGCACACCAAGAGTTGATAACCTTGATCGGTCCATGTAAGCCCAAACTTGCTGAAGAATAGGTTACAGTAGCACTTGGGCACCATGTTTGACAGGCTTCAACTCTTGTCACTCATGACGAATCCAAACATGACCAACATAATGGTCATTGTACGATTGAATAAGTGACAAATCAACTGGACCTCCTCCAAATGGAGGTCCAATGATCTTATTAGCAGTTGGTTGTGGATTTGCCTCTGCTGTTACTGTCATCGCTAGTCATCATGGCACCTGCACGTCACTTTAGAATGTCTCTTGTTTGTATTTTCCCTTTCATGCGAGGGGCCTTCATTGGGGGGAGGGTCGCATCTAGCAAGGTACGATGTCTACTTCGTATGAGCTATCACAAGTCTAAAATAAAATGAAAAAATAAGTTAGTAATCCTTCTAATAAATAAGTATATTTAACAATTTTATTTAACTAAGAAAATAAAATAAAAAAACATTACAATAGTCCAAAAAAATAATATACATCAAAACACAAAATGGAATTAAAGGAGAAGGGAAGATGAAGGGAGGGTTTTGGCGAGGGTGTTGGGTGACAAGAATGGAAGGAGAAGGAAAGGTAAAGACCGAGAAAGGGAAGAGGGATGGCGCAAATGGGGGGAGTCAAGGAGAAGGGAGGCGAAGAAGGTGGGTGCGCAGGGAAGAAGGAAGGGTGGAGAAATTTGAAGTTGTGGACACAAGGGTATTTTAACACTAAGGTGGGGGTCAATAGTAACTTCTTTTCTTCATTTTAAATTCAAGACAATTTGGCCCAATAGCATGTGGCCTGATATAAGGCCAAGATAGATCCAAAATATAGAAGCCTAAAAGTTATACGAGTAGGTCGAACTGGCTCATTTAACAACTTTACTCCTTCAGCCCTTCTTTTTTGCTAGTCATCTTTTTGTTAGATACAGGGGGAGCATGAAAGTGGATCAAGATACATGTTGAAGATGAATGAGTGTTTTAGTTTTGTACATGTCATTCAATTGAAGACATTTGTAATTGCTTGATGTAGGAGAGAATCATCACATGATCCTTTGCATTACATAAACATTCATTTACTTGCATTCATGATTTTACAAAAGCACATGGTTTATGAAAATGTTTAATATTTCATGATTGCACCAAAGTAAAGTGTTCATGGTTTTATGTTTTTGGAAAAACTATTTTTCACTGTATTAATCAATTACCACATATTGGTAATCTATTACCTGAGCTTTGAAGAACAAAATAATCGATTACCAGCATTAAGTAATCGATTACTCAGTATAAACACAGAACATGACTTGACTGTGTTAATCGATTACCATTTATCAATAATCGATTACAGGTCGAAATAATCAATTACTTTGTTCATATAATCTTTCTAGAAAACTGAAAAACATTTTAATCGATTAAATTTGTTTTAATCGATTACAAATGAAGATTTAATTGATTACTTAAGCGATTTAATCGATTACATACAGTTACATCAGTCAGTTATAAATGGATGGTGAGTTTTCTAAAACTTACAGGATCACAACTTTACGAAATTTGTAAAGTCTTCATAAGTATTCTAAGATTGAGAAAGGTTAATCTGAGTTCTAAAGTGTTTGACCCACAAAATCAAATCTTCATGGTGTGTTCAAAGATTTCTTTAGCAAGTCAACAAAGTAGCTTTTTGGAGAAGAAGTTCAGAAATTGTTTTTCATTTCAATCATGTTTGGTAACTCATATTCATTCATATTCAGTGGATCATCAGGTTGTCTCTCCCCATTAGCTTTGCTTGTAAATTCGTTTTTGTATTTTTTGGTTGTTTGTAACTTTTACAAAGGGTTCTTGAAGCTTTTTCTAGAGTGGATTTCTTTAAAGGGAAGAATAGAGAAGGGTTCTCTAGTTCTTGATCACTAGGAGTCTAATAAGGTTTTAGATTTCAGTTCTTTATCTAGGATTAATAAAGGGTGATTGTTGTAAAGCCATTAAAGAACAAATTTTGATTTAGTGAAACTCTAACCAAGGTTTGGTTGGAAGAAACTGGATGTAGCTTCTCTTATTGAGAGGTGAATTAGTATAAGTTCTTGTGTTGATCTCTATCTTTTAATCTCCTCTAGCTATCTTAATCTGTGATTCTTGATGAATTCTTATTACTCAACAAGTGAAGTTTTTGTAATTGTTTTCTGGGACTGAGCGGTTTGATTGATTGTAGCATTCTTGGTTTAATTATGATAAAGATCATTTAACTTTGATTTTCTAAAAATTTAAAAAGGTCAAGTTTAAACCAATCTACCCCTTGTTGGTTATTGTGTGTATTCACATTGTTTTCACTTTTTCTCTTTGTTTCTCCGTTTTTGCTTCACACCCCCACATAATACTGCATGTTTTTCTTATTTTTTAACTTCAAATTATATTGAAGTTTTGATGTATTTCAATTTAAATTGTTTTAAAATTGTGTGATATATTATATGTATTTATTGTGTAAGTTGTTTAGATTTTTATGTTATAAAATTAATTTTTTTTAGTTTATATGTTTTTGCTAATTTAAATTTTGAAGTTTGTTTTATATCTTTTATTAATATGGATTTTTTTAGTTAATGTGTATTAAAAAATAATTTTTCTTAATTTATATTTTTTATAAATTTTTTTTATGTTTTGTGTATATAGTTTTTTTTAAAAGTTTTAACATGGTTATTGAAATTTCAACTTAGCTTTAATATTCATATTTATTAAAAATAACTTTCGCAAACCAAAAAATTTAAATTAATCTACTAAAAAAATTAAATGGAATATTATTAAAACAATACAACTGAAATATAATCTTGTTATGCATTATTAAACATAATCATATTTTTGTTGTAATAAAATGGACTGAAAAAAATATAGGAAAAATATGATTATGCAATATAAAATATAAAAAATCGTATTTCTGCTAAAGATTTTTTCACCCCTAACATTGTAACAGAAATATGATTTTTCTGTATAAGATATATATAGAAATCGTATTTCAGTCTAAATGGTATTTTGGGAATAAATAAGTTTTTTAAACACAAGGATGAGAATAGCAACTGAGGAGTGAGTATAGCAATTCCCCAACATGATGATTCAAAGCCATTAACAAGAGACCCAATATTACAATTAATGGATCAAATTTGCAGCACAGCATGAAAACATAGTAGCACTACCAAATAAGAGAAACACCTATATGATAAAAAATAACTTTCTCTCTTCCATTCTTCCCTAGCATGAAAACGTAGTACCAACTGCTAACAACACATACCATCTCAATTTAGGGCAACCACTACTACAATATGCATCTATAAGGTCGGTCATTTGATAATTTCCAGGTCGGTTATGCAGCCGACCTTGTCTCCAACGACATAGAAAAGCATGACCATACAAGGTCGGTTCTGAAAACACCGTCTTTGATAGGTTATTTTTTATTTTTTATTTTTGGACATTCAAGGACGGTTATTAGAATAACCGACTTAGAAATAGGAATTTTAAAGTCGGGTTTTAACTAAAGACCGACCTTGAATATAATTAAATTTTAATAAAAAAAGTTACAAAAATTTCGGAGTGGCTTTTTTAGGTCAGTTGTTTCAAACAACTGACCTTGAATGGGTAGTTAGCATGGCCTTTTTAAGTCAGTTGTTTTAAACAACTGACCTTGAATGGGTACATAGGAAGGCCTTTTTAAGTCAGTTTTTTTAAACAATTGACCTTGAATGGGTATACAGACTGGCCTTTTTAAGTCAGTTGTTTCAAACA
>PYAF01004372.1:139545-150799 GCA_007407185.1 Glycine tomentella | reverse complement strand
GAAAACCTCCCTCTCTCCTTCCCCAGAGCTTTTTCCGCCATTGAAGGACTCCCAAGCTCTGTAAACTCCAGTTTTGTGACCCAAATCACTCCTTTAACCCTCTAAATCTCCTAGAAACCATGTATGAGCTAGAATCCTTCCTCCTTATTCTTTGAAACCCCAGAGAACTCATCCTCTGAGAGAGGCTGCAGAGAACTCGTGCTTGGGAGAGTAGCCCAGAGGCCTTCCTCATCAGTTCTGAGGTAAGAAACTCGAGTTTCTCCGTTTGATTTTGGATTTGGGGGGTTTTGATGAATAGTGACCCATTTGTGATAGGGCTAGAATTAGCTCTGGGTCCAGTTGGGAGATGTGTTTAGAATGATGAGAGGAGAAAGGATTAGCTTTCAGTTTGTGATTTGGTGATTGTTGGTTTTGGCTCTAGGTGAGGACATGTGTGACTTGGACTGAGTCACTTGATATGAGACATGCCAGAGCCTTACAGATGGGCTTGTCGTGCCTGAGAGGGCCATGGTAATGGTGTCCTGTGATGTGAACCGTTCAAGCCCTGAGAAACCCAGAGGACTTGGGTCTTTAGAGCTTAAAGCTCAGTGTGAATGGCTTGTGTCGAGTCGGTGGGGACTCTGAGGCCATGGGTGATCTGTGATAGACCACTGAGGGTCTATGGAAAGGCTTGTAGAGGATGAGCTTGAGGAACCCTAAAGTAGATGACTCGGGTTGATGGAAAGGACTGAAGTTCTTTTCCTAGAGGCAGTTGAGGACTGCTTGATAAGCTTATGCATGAATTGATGCTTGTATGGTCTGTGATGTGTGTGTTGTATGCCTTGGTAGGGCTTGACACAGTGGGTGTCAGAGGAGCGGACCATCATTTGAGGCTAGAGCTGTGAGGCACGGCTAGCCAGGTAAGCTCATTGTTCTGGGGTTTTCCCTTATTCTGGTTTGCCACCCGTATAGGTAATGTATGATATGTATATATGAATATATATATATATATATGCATGTGTTCTGAGCCTGAGAGGCTGATGAACGGTGCTTTGAGTGAATCTCAGACCGTTCTGGATATTTGGAATATGTGATGGCCTAGTGTGTGCTGGGCTGTAATGATGAACCCTAGGATAGACACTGAGACAGTGTGAGGGTAATGAGACACCTGATATGGCAGGTGTGAGGTCGTGGGCCTTTGAGGGAATGCAGATCATGAGATGGTCTGTGATGGAACCTAAAGGATACTGGATGAGTATCAGGCTAGTTGAGGTTCCCTAGCCAGAGGTAGAGTTTGAGGACTCCCTGAAATAGCTGAGATTCCTTGGGAGGTGTCACTGCTCTCCACCTAAGTCCTAAGGACAGATGGAACTGTGTGGATGTTCCTCCTTAGGCAAAGATGTTGGAAGTCCTGAGTGATTATCCTCAGGCCAGTGTTTGTGAAAGTCCTGGATGTGATTGCCCTGTAAAGGAGGTTCTTTCCTAGGCCAGTGTATGTGGAAGTCCTGGAGGTGATTGCCCTGTAAAGGAGGTTCTTGCTCAGGCATGTGTTGTGAAAGTCCTGGAGGGTTTTCCCAGGCCAGATGATAAGTAGATATGTTGTATCTCTAAGAGAGGGCTTCCCGAGGGGGACTAGAGCCTAGGGCCTCTTAGATGAGCCATATCTGTAATCTCAAAGTCCTGAGTGGAGGGATTCCTCAGGCAATGTTTGTATGGTTCAGAGGCCGTGCCTCTCTTGTGTGGATAGTGTCCGATGTGTGACACTGATAGTAGAGTACCTCTGTGAGATATCTGTGAGACAGGCTATGAGAGCCAGGATGAGATATTGATGCCATGGTGATGGCTTTGATCTCTGATGGATGGCTGTGAGAGCCATGACGAGGTGGAATACCTCTGATGCTGAGAGCATCCGGTTATGGACCCAGATGGCTGGGATGTGTGAAAGCTAGGATGATGTCCTAGGTTTTGTATGTGTGAGCGAGGATGGTTTCCTTAGCTCTGTTTATATGTGTTGTTTATGCTTGGAGGTGAACCGGGGTTAGGGAGGATTTCCTAGAACCCTGAGTTTACTGAGACGTTTGTCTCACCCTGTGTGGGGTTTGTGGTTTTCAGGTGCTTCTTGAGGAGAGGAGCGACCTCAGGGCAAGAGGCCCTAGTGGACCTGATAGGCTGGATGGGAGGCTGCATTAGAAGACCAGAGCAGAGCTTCAAGAGTTGAAGCTGGTCTTAGCATCTCTGTGTTATTGTAAGGTGTGTGTACACCCATTTGTACTGTACATATTTGTTGTATGATCCAGCTGTAGTCTTGTTTTTGAACATGTATATGTACAGATGTTGATGTTGTATGAAAGTATGTTTCCTCCTGATTATCTCTGTTTAGTTTTATGTATCTACCTATATAGTTGTTTATGTTTTATCTGGATCAGCAGGGGCTTGTTTTATGTTCTTTGTTTTGTGGTTTTTATATTCCATGCATAATGTAATCAAGATAAACGATTCTATCGCTTCCGCACCGCATGTATTTAACGTTGATAGCGTGATATGGATATCATTGATGATAACATACCGGAGACGTCCAGGGTGTTACAAAGGCCGTTAGTGAAGAAGGTAGGTGGTGATGTTGTGCCACCATCCCCTATTCCACCTCCAGCTGGATTAGAGGGTTGACCCGTTGTCAGGGTTGGCCCTGCTGAAATTGATGTTTCTTTCCCCAGCACCTCCTCCTCTGCATTGGCTAAGAGGAAGAGGGATGACGGTGCTGGGACATCTGATCGCAAGAAGTCCCGAGCTCCTCGTAGCTTGCTTGCAATGAGGGAGGCTGCTGGACTTCTTCCTTGTGCGCGGACCTTTCCTCCTCTTGTTCGTGCTCCAGCTCCAGCGGTGGCCACTGCTGCTACTTCCTCAGCTCCACCGCTTGTTGTTGCTCCTGCTTCACCTGATATCACCCATGTTTCTCATATTGCCGCCATTCCTGCTCCTCCCCCTCCTCCTCCTTCTGCTATGTTGGTGTCTGCTGCTCACCCTATCACTTCTCTTGAGTTCATAAATGTTCCAAGGGATGTTGACTCATTGTGGAGTATAGGGCATAGGCTTGAGCAGAGGTACCGACCCTGTTTGATAAGAACTTGATTCAGTCAGTCAATCCGCTACGTTCTACTGATGTTGCGAAGCTCTTCCTGCAGAGGAGGATTGATATTTTGGAGGAAAATGGACAGTTGCACCAAGAGTCTGTGAACAAGGTTGCTTCCTTGGAAGGGACCTAGCTAAGTTGAAGTCAGCTATCCACAATGTCTGGAGGGTGGAACACTTTAAGATGAACATTGTTGTGGTGGCCATTGCTTAGTTGGTCAGGTCTAACCATCAGCTGTCTGCCAAGGCTGGTGGCGCTTTGGCCAAGTTGTTGTGTACCCAAGTTGATGGCGATGAGTTAGTCACCCACGATAAAGCTTTGTTGAAGTAGAAGGTGGACATGGCTGCCAAGGCTGACAAGGTCATTGCTGAGAAAAAGGAGTTGGCCAAGAGAGTGGTCGAGTTGGAGGAGAAGCTGAAGGAGTCCAAGCTTGGACTTGCTGCGGAGATGGCAGTCAGCAAAGAGCTTGATGAGGATTTGACCGTCTACAAAAGGGAGGCAGTGGAGCAGCATGAGAAGGGCTTCCTCAAAGCTGTTTGACAAGCTGGCCTCTTTGTAAATGACCTTGACTTGGGTTTGTTTGACCTTTTCGAGGATGTAAAGGGGGGAGTCTTGGTCGATGAGGAAGAGATCGACTTTACTGAAGAAAGTGCTGGTGATGGGGCCAATGTGTAGGCTTCCATGTTTTTGTATTTTTTGTTTTAACTTTTGGCCGTGAAGGCTATGTAAAGTGTTAACAAATTTAATGAAAATATTCTTCTTTCTTCAGTTTCTTCCATGTCCTCACTTTTGTATGTTATCTTCTATTTATGAATATGATGCGATGATAAGAATGGACCGCTTGAGTAACATTCCTTCCATGGTAAAAATTGAGACCCTTTTGTTGAATAATGTCTCGGTTTGCTTGTTGTTCGATCACTCTACTTGCTGAGAATTAGAAGCAGTTGAATTACCAAGCATGTAACTTAGGTTTAGAGTGTCAAGGGTGATTCTTGAGCTAATGTTGGATTCCTGCTTTCGCGAATGGCTAAGTATATAGCATTGCTTGTCGAGGCTCCAAATGAACATGTGTTCCAAGTGCATGTCTTGGGTTTAAAGCTTCAAGGGTGGACCTTGGACATCTATGTTAGACTCCTGTTTTTGCAAATGGCTAAGTTTGTAACCTTGCTTGTCGAGGTTCCAAGTAGATGATTGCACCAAGTGTTTTCTTGGGTTTAAAGCGTCAAGGGTGGACCTTGGACACCTGTTCCTGCAAAACAAATAATCTTGTGACCCTACTTGTCGAGGCTCTGAAATAGTGATCATACCAAGAGCGTTTTCTTGGGTTTAGTAGACCAAGGGCGGACCCTAGCTTTGTATACCAAGGGCAGACCTTGGGTCTTGTGTTCTTGAGAACTTGTATTCCTACAAAGAATGAAATGTAGGAATAATAACATATGTCGAGGGTAGACATAGTTGTACCTTGTTTTTGTCGAGTTTGGTACCAAAGGAGTTGTTCATGCTGGGTTTTGTCGAAGTTCACCAAGGGTTGTCCTTGGGTTTCATGAACTATTGCAAACCGACCGGTGACACATCCATCCTGGATTTTGAAGTTGGAGGTTGACCAAATCTTGGGTTTATGAACCTTGACGGTCTACCTGAGTTTGGGTTTCTGAACCCGTAAGTTACCTAGAGCTGGTCTTAGGTTTTGTAAGGTGCCAAGAGCTGGTCTTGGGCTTTGTAAGGTGCTAAGAGCTGATCTTTCACTTTTGTGAACTATTGCAAACCGACCAGTGGCGCATCCCTCCTGGATTTTGAAGTTGGAGGTTGACCAAAACTTAGGTTTATGAACCTTGACGGTCTACCAGAGTTTGGGTTTATGAACCCGTAAGTTACCAAGAGCTGGTCTTGGGTTTTGTAAGGTACCAAGAGCTGGTCTTGGGCTTTGTAAAGTGCCAAGAGCTGATCTTGCACTTTGTAAGGTGCCAAGAGCTAGTCTTGGGTTTTGTAGAGTACCAAGGGTAAACCTTGGGTTTTTATTGAAGGTCCATCTAGGGAAGCCCTAGGGTTTGCAAACTTGTAAGTTACCAAGAACTGGTTTTGGGTTTTGTAAGGTGCCAAGAGCTGGTCTTGGGCTTTGTAAGGTACCAAGCGTAGACCTTGGGTTTTTATTGAAGGTCCACTTAGGGAAGCCTTAGGGTTTGTGAACCTGTAACTGACCAAGGGGTTGCCTTGGATTTTGCTGGAGGTCCACCTAGGGAAGCCCTAGTGTTTTACGAACCTTTGGAGAGTACCAAGAATTGGTCTTGGGCTTTGTTAAGGTTCACCAAATAAATGGATATTAAGAACCTGTAAGCGACCAAGGGGCTGCCTTAGATTTTGTTGGAGGTCCACCTAGGGAAACCCTAGGGTTTTACGAACCTTTGGAGAGTACCAAGACGCGTCCACCCTGGATTTTTCTAAGGCTCACCAAGGGTTGACCTTGGATATTAAGAACTTGTGAATAGTACCAAGACATGATCCTGGGTTTTTGTTGAGACTGGACCTGGGAGAGTAGTCAGGCGCTAGTTCCTGAACTTTAATTATGCTTCTGCAAGGTTGACAGAAGTAAATGTAGAAAGGGAAATATGTATTATTAATGTAGCAATTAAAGTACATATTCCCTTGTTGTTCTTCACAATGGGTCTCATTAAAACCTTTGAAGCCAAAACCCTATTTTTTATAGGGACAAAAAACTTGAGTAGGAAAAAAAGTACGCCACTCGGCCTTCAATTCATCTGTTGTACTAGAACTTCAGGTGGGTAGAATTCCAAGTTCTTGGAATGTCTTTACCATTTAGTTCTTGCAATTTGTAGGCGTTGTTGTCCAGGTTGGTGACAATTATGAACGGGCTTTCCCAGTTAGGTCCAAGCTTGTTGGCACGGGGGTCTTTTCTGGCTTCACCTTGGACACGCCAGACTAGGTCGCCTGGCTGAAAGGTTCATGGGTGAACCTTAGTGTTGTATCTTCTTGTCATTCGGAGCTTGGCAACTTCTTCTCTGATTTTGGCCATGTCTTGAGTTTCTTCCGCGGTATCTTGTTCAACCCTCATGTTTTCATCATTGTGTTGTTCTTGAAACAACAACCTTCTCTCTGATGGTTCCCCAAGCTCGACAAGAATCATGGCGTCAATGCCATAAGTGAGTCGAAAGGGAGTTTCATGAGTTGTTGATTGTGGTGAGCAATGGTAAGCCCATAGTATGCTAGGGAGTTTTTCCTTCCAAAGGCCCTTGGACTTGTCAAGTATAGTGTGCAGGGCTCAGAGGATGACTCTGTTCACTACTTCCACCGAACCATTTGTCTGAGGATGTTCAATAGAGGTAACCATGTATTTGATACCCAATAGTGTGAGAAAGTCCTCATAGGTCTGTGCCTTGAACTACGTACCATTGTTAGTAACGATAGCGTAGGGTAGACTGTATCTGCATATGAGATGTTTCTAGGTGAAGGTTTCGACTTTGCTGGTAGTTATCTCCTCTTCAATCCACTTGGTGAAGTAGTCAATAGTCACTAGTAAGAACTTGACCATTCCTGGAGCTTTTAGAAGTGGTCCCAAGATGTCCATCCCCCACATTGCGAAGGGCCATGGAGAAGTCATGGTGTGTAGGTTGTTAGGGGGAGTCCGTGGAACGTCCACAAATTCCTGACACTTTTTGCACCTCCGGGTAAACTCGAAGGTATCAGTCCTGAGTGTTGGCCTGTAGTATCCTGCTCGTACTACCTTGATGGCAAAGGAGCATCCCCCTATATGGAGACTGCATATCCCTTCGTGAAGCTCTCTCAGGACGTAGTTCGCCTGTTGGTTGTCCAAGCACTTGAGCGGAGGTATTGTCAATCCTCTTTTGAATAGTTCACCATCAAGGATGGCGTAATAGCTGACTTTCCTCTTCAAACGTCGAGCCTCATTTTCGTCTGCCGGCATGTCCCCTTAGTGAAAAAGTTTCTATAAGGGTCATCCAGTTAAGTTCCTCCTCTTCGCTTGCCATTACCTCTTGGGTGTTAATGGTGGGATATTGGAGTGTTTCCTGAATGATTGTCTTGAGGTGTCTGATCTTCTTAGTACTGGCCAACTTGGAGAGTAGGTCGGCCGTGGTGTTTCTCTCTCGAGGTATATGGTACATCTCAAAACACTCGAAGTTGTCAATGAGTGTCTTGGCCAGATGAAAATATTGGAGGAGTATGGCTTCTTTGGTTTGGAACTTGTTATCCACCTATCCCTAGACGAGTTGCGAGTCAGAATATCACCTTAGACATTTAACCCCAACTTCTTTTGCTAGCTTAAGTCTTGCTATGAGTGTCCGTACTCGGCTTGATTGTTGGAGGCTTTGAAATTAAGCTTGAGAGTTTGTTCTAGCGAGATGTTGCCAGGGCCCTCAAGAATAATTCCTGCTCCGCTTCCTAGCACGTTGGACGCTCCGTCCACGTAGAGGTTCTACCAGTCTGGAGTAGATTTTTTGTCCCCAGCAAATTTTGCTAGGAAGTCCGCCATGAATTGTGTCTTCATGGGATCGTGGGGTTCGTACCATAGGTCGAACTCTGACAATTCGACAGACCATGCCACCATCCTTCCTGCCAATTCGGGTTTCCACCGTACTTGCTTGATAGGAAAGTTAGTTTTCACTATTACCTAGTGACTTTGAAAGTAAGACCAAAGGCGTCTGGCGGAGGTGACAAGTGCCAAGGCTATCTTCTCTATCATTTGATAGCATTTCTCAGCGGCATGCAACATTCGGCTGGTGAAATAGATAGGGAGTTGATGTTTCCCTTCTTCTTGGACAAGTGTTGAGATGAAAGCCTCATCAGCCATTGAAAGATACAGAAACAATGGTGCCTCTGGTCTAGGTCGACTCAAGACAGGTGGTGCATCAATCGTCTTCTTGAACGCTTCAAAGGCCTATTCACAGACTTCACCCCAGAGGAATGGTTCAGTGTTGTTGAGCAACCTGTAATTGGCTTCACCTTTTCGGCGAGCTTTGGGAGGAATTGAGATAAAGCCGCTAGTCTTCCATTCAGTTTTTGAACTTCATTGACGTTAGTTGGGCTATGCATCTGTAAAATGGTCGAGCATTTGTCCGGGTTGGATTCAATTCCCTAGTCTGATCATGAATCCAATGAACTTTCCACCACCCACCCTGATTGTGCACTTTTCAGGGTTGAGACGCATGTCATGCCTCCATACTTCTTCAAACACCTCTTTAAGATATGCTATGTGTTGGGCTAAACTCTGAGACTTGACAACCATGTCATCAACGTAGACCTCGACATTGCATCCGATCTATTTTCTGAAGACATAATCCATAAGTTGCTAGTATGTGACCTCTGCATTCTTTAGGCCGAAAGGGGGCATGACTTTGTAGCAATAATTGGCATCCTCAATGATGAATGCCATTTTTTCTTCGTCTGGGGTGTGCATCTTGATTTGGTTGTCTCTTTAAATATAGTATAAAAAATGAAACAGAACTATCCAGAGTATGCATCCAGGAAACTCATGATTTGGAACCTGGACACATCATTGATTAGTCTGTCAATGCTGGGCAACGGGTATGCGTCCTTTGGGTATGCTTTGTTGAGGTCGGTAAACTTTGTGCACATACGTCACTTACCACTGGTCTTTTTAACCATGACAAAGTTGGCAAGCCAGGTAGAGTACTTGACTTCTCTGATAAAATTATCTTTAAGCAATTTGTCGACCTCTTCCTTCACCGTCTTGCGTCTTTCTTCTCCCATATTCTATTTCTTCTGAGCTATTGGCTTGGCCTGTGGACATATTGTCAGCTTGTGGCATATGACACTAGGATCAATGCCTAGCATATTAGATGGTTTTCAAGCAAATAGGTCCACATTTTTGCAATAAATGTCAGCTATATGACGATGCTCATGACCAGTAAGGTCTTTACTAAGCTGTGTACATTGCCCAAGTTTTGGTTCGAGCTGTAATTTGACGAGTTCCTCAATTGGCTTTGGTCTTTTGTCGATGTTGTCATCACGCGGGTCTACATCGAAGGTGTCGTCATGACGAGTTGTATAGACAGTCAGGGTGTAGGGGGTGGACCCTTTGTCTATGCTCATAACCTAACTGGTACCCCCCGAAGTGGGATGGTATATGTCTGGCTCCTTGCTGGGAGGATATAATGCTACTCTCAAGCTTTCTGCGTAGCATTGTCGGGCTTGCTTTTGATTTGCCTTGACGATGACAATCTCCCCTATCACAGTGGGAAACTTCATTTTTAAATGAGGTGTGGAGACGATGGCCCCAAGCTCATTCAAAGAAGCGAGGTAGGCAGTGTCGGCTTCGACGATCAAGTATCTGAGGGTGAAACTCCTGGAAATTTTACCTTGACCGAAGGTGGTCATAAGGTCAACGTACCCCCGGGTATTTACCCTCTCTCCTTCAAAGCACAGGAGGGGTCCATAGCGAGGCTGAATCATGCTTGGCGAGACCTCCAACTTCTGAAAAGTTCTCCAGTACAATATGTCTGCAGAGCTACCCTGATCAATGAGGACATTTAACACTTTAAAATTAACAATTATGAGGGAAACCACCATCGGGTCATCCTGGTTGACAGGATTAATTCCCTGGAAATCATCATCTGTAAAAGTAATAGGAGGGAGGCTCCTTGGTGAGGGAGCATTGACATAGTTGATATCGATGTCCCGTATGGCATGTAGGTGTTTCTTTCGAGATTGGCTGGATAAACCTCTTTAAGAGAATTTGTCCGCGATGGTGTTGATTTCACCTCAGATGTGATAGGCAGGTTCTTTTGCCTGTTGGCGAGGAGGCTAACGCTTTTGTCTGTGTTGTTGTCTCTGTCTTCCCCTATCTTCAAGTCTTCTGTCAGAATCTCGGTTCCTGTCAGGGTTCTTGTACTGATTTTCTTGTCGACCCCTGGGTCTGTTTTTAGTGGAGGGATTGTCAGGTCATTTTACAAACCGTGACAGGTACCTTGCCTAGATAAGTCCTTCTATTTTGTCCTTCAAGGCCCAACATTCTTCGGTATTGTGGCCATTGCCACGATGAAATCGACAATATTTGTTTGGGTTTGCCCCTGGTTTGAGAGATGATGGGGGAGTTGGTAGTATCACTTGTACCTTCGTATTGAAGGCTTCTTCCATGATCGTAGCTCGATTGACCGTCAGGGGAGTGTATCTTTCATACCTAGGTCTTTTCGGGAGAGGCTGGTGCTTGTCCAACTTCTACTTTTTGTCTGACCTTTGTGGATCGGCCTTGGTTGTCACTTCATGTTTCTCTTGCTTCTGTCCGGCTTGTCTGACTTCATTCCAGAATTGATACGTCTCCCCCATCGATATGTAGCCTTTAGCGTGTTCATGAATTGCGTCCATGCTAGAAAGAGGTTTCTTGCATAGACTATCCATGAATTTTCCAGGTCGTAATGCACCATCGAGTGCAATGCTACTTCAGGGTTAAGGTTCCTTATCTGAACGACTACTCGTCCAAATTGTTCCATGAACCTTCGAAAAGGTTCGTCACTTGCTTGACGCAAAGTAGCTAGTGCGGCGGAGGTTAGCCTATGAGATCGGCTAATTGTGTACTGTGCGCTGAATTTTTTGACTAGGGTGTCGAAGTTGTCTATGGACCTCAGGGGGAGTCCGTCATACCATGTCAGAGTTGTTCCCTTTAGAGAATAGGAAACACTCAACATGGTACAACGTCATTGTTCGTGTATAGGTCGGCCTGAGTCAGGTAAGCGTCCAAATGTTCATCCAAATCTGTGTTGTCGTTATACCTTTCCAGATGGAGAGATTTCCACCAGGAGGAAGGTTGACTTCTATAATACGGTTGACAAAAGGATGTCATCGTGTTGTCCGCCCTTCCGGACAGTATACCTGTGCTGAGTTGGGACCGTCCAAAGGGTTGACGTGTTGTTGGGGTGCGATTAGCCTTGAGTTGGTTCGTTTCTCGCGAGGGGGTTGTAATACCTGGAATTTTAACCATGAGTTTAAGCCTAGGTTAAGCTTGGATTAAGCTTTGGGGTTAGTATTTAAGTTTAGGGAATATAATTAGGCTTTAGAATCTGTTGAAAGCTGTTTGAAATGCAAGTTTTGGGTTTTCTGGCATATGGCGCGACCCACTTGGGATGTCACGCGAGTCGCGTGATCTGGCCGAGA
>PYAF01004372.1:115626-132574 GCA_007407185.1 Glycine tomentella | reverse complement strand
TATGATGTATGTGGATGATTTGTTTGATTTTGCAGGATTCATATGTTTGATGCACCAATGAAAGTTGCTATTTTGATTGCTTTGCCTGCCTTGTTTGGCTTGTGGTTGGGTCTAGGCATAGCTGGAAGCGTTCTTGTTGGAGTGGGGTATGGCTTTTTCACCCCTTGGGTTTCAACTTTTGAGGCCTTCAGACATGACACTGTGTCCAAGAAATTTTCTCACTGTATTGTGGTGAGGTTTCTAAGATGATTTTTACCTTAATCAAGATTTGTTTGTTAAATTTTATTGGCATGTTGTTTGCTTATGGTAGAAGTTATTAGTTCATTTGGTGTGCCCTCTTTGAACTCAGGATGGAACATGGGAAACTATCAAAGGTAGTTGCACTGTGGTTAGGGATTTTGCAGATATGTGTTACCATTCATACCCAAGTTACTTAAAAGAACTGCGTGAATCACCTGCCTCAGATGAGCGTCAAAGGCTAAGGTAATAGTCATAAAGTCATTTATTTGTTGAATTTAAATAGAATGCACTAGCAATGTGAAAGCCTTTTTTTTTTTTTTTTATCTCAAAGTAAAGCTGAAAACAGATAGCATATTTATATATGTTCTGAATAACAATATCTATTTGCAAAATATTTAATGAAAGGATCATATCTGACTTGAACAAGATTGTCTCCTGGGGAGGATATCTGTGGTCTAGACAAAAAGAATATTTAATGAAAAGAGCGGCCCTAACTCACCTTTGAAACTTGTTTTACAGGTTAATTCATGTTCCCGGATGTGTCATTGTTGGGATAATGGGGCTAGTTGTGGAGATTCCTCTTTTCACTGCAATTGCTATAGTAAAGAGCCCCTTCTTACTTTTCAAGGGCTGGTTCAGACTTTTGCATGATTTGATTAGCAGAGAAGGTCCATTCCTTGAAACAGTTTGTGTCCCCATTGCTGGTTTGACAATATTTGTGTGGCCACTAGTTGTCATTGCCAGCATTTTGTTGGCTATTTTCTCAAGCATTTTTATTGGACTTTATGCATCTGTTATATTATATCAGGTTTGAAATTTGATCACTTTTTTTGTCCATCATTAACTTTCACTGAATCCTTTGATCTTATCTCACCTTTTGACCTTCCTATGGGTGTAGGAAAGATCTTTCCGTAGAGGTATAGCCTATGTGATTGCAATGGTTGCTGAGTTTGATGAATATACAAATGATTGGCTCTATCTTCGGGAGGGAACATTCTTGCCAAAGTACACATTTTCCCAATTATTCTTCTTTACTATCCGCAATTTTTTCCGTTAACATCAGCATTCAATTTGCCTGCAGCCAGGCCCCAATATCGAAAGAAAAAGGCTTCTCAATCATCAGAGTTTTCTGTGAGGGGAAACAGTGTGAGAGGAAACACTTCTATGGAGCCACCTGCAATGTTTATGCCAAGCTTAGCTCCTTCAAGATCTGTTAGAGAGACCATTCAAGAAGTGAAAATGGTGCAGGTAAGCAGTTTTCCCCCTAATGTTGATCAAGAACTTTGTGTTTCTTCGTGTGCTTGCAGCTTTCAAGCACCAATGGTCTAAGCTATTCTTTGTCTTGTAACTTAGTTTAGTTTAAAATATAAGCAGATAGTCTCTTCAATCATGCCACTATTAGGAAAAATGTGAATAATATAGGAATCAGGATCAAAATGTTATGCTTAGATTACACTAGTAGCTGTATGGATGCTATGTGTCACAGTCAAACCAAGAAATAGGCTCTTTGGTACATGAAAGGGGTAACCAAGAAAGCTTGTTCAATGAAGAAAAAAATATAAACAAAACAGAAAGAAAAAACAGGGTACTAAATATCATTATCTGAGCTAGTCATGATTTGATATGATTGAAGGATTTTTATTCTGGTTTAATTACCAAGGTGGTACTGCATCTATATCTTTTGTTTGTTTTAATGGCCCAAAGGAAAACATATGTTTCAAGATTTTGATGTCTTCGTTTTCCACAGATCATTCTGTATTGATTGCTGTCTTAAATAACTTACAAAGTTGACACTTTGGTTGGTATATTCCAATCGATGTACTACATCTACCTTAAAATGACTCTGCACTTTACAGAATAGCCAACCAACGAAATTGTTAAAAAAAAAAGTGTATTATTCTTATTTTAGTCATCAGATATCTAAAGGAAAAGTAGTTATCTAAAAGCTTTTGCTAATTTCCTTCATTGCAACAGCATATGTGAGATATTATTAGGACACTGAAGACACCTTCTGATCTTATTATGCTTTTGTTGTGATTTTATTATTTAGAAATACTAGTAATACACTTTCTGACACACTTTCTTGAACATACTCTTTATTATTGGTTAAAATTGATTAGAAATGACAATGGTTTGTGAGTCTCGCTCATGATTTTGTAGCTTTTAATTTTAACTAATTGTAGAGAACGTGTTAGAAAGAGTGTTTTAGAGAGTATGTTGTTAACACTCTTTTATTATTTTATCTAAGAGCAACCTCTTATGTTGTTTTTAAATCATTTTGTACAGATCTGGGGAAATATGATGAGGTACTGTGAGATGAGAGGCAAGGAACTATTGGATGCTAATGTACTTACAGCTTCTGACCTCTATGAATGGATGAGGGGAAAGAATAACAATGAAGCTGCCATAGTTGGTGTTGGCTTGCCTTGTTATTCATTCCTACAAACACTTGTCTTCTCCATCAAAGCCAACTCAAGTGGTGTATTGCTACTTGATGACTTTGAAATAACCTACTTAAACAGACCAAAGGATAAGTTGTTGGATTGGTTCTTCAATCCTGTGATGGTTCTCAAGGAACAGATAAGGGTCATCAAATTGGGGGAAGCTGAACTGAGATACTTGGAAAAAGTAGTTCTCTTTGGAAGCAACAAGCAACGCATGGAGGCTTGGGATAATGGTGGTTTGATGATTCATGATGCTCTTAGAGCTGCTCAAATCGAGGGAATTTCAAGAAGGTAAGTGATCAATATATAAATTAGAGAATCAATCTTTGTGAATTTTATTGTGTGACTAGAGTGTTTCAGTTACTTCACATTTGTGAGGGTGTATTTGCTGCACTGCCTATAAAATAGGCTGTATATAGGATTTGTTTTTCTCCTATTTCCAAGATAACTAGAAATTTCTTCTTTTAGACTTTTATACATTATAAAAAAAACTATTATTTTTAAGAGTATTATATTGTGTTCCCTTCTCAAAAGAAGTTTAGAAAAAAGAGAAAAAAAAAATTATGCACTGATAGTGTGAAACAACTTTACACTGATATCCAATCACAGATCACCATCTAAGATAAGTTTGTTGACTTTCACAATAATTATTTTAAAAGTTATGTTAACGATGATTTGCAATTGAGTGACAGTATGAAATTAGTTTACACTGTTAGTGTATGAACATTAAACTTTAGAAAGAAAAAGAAAAAACTGCTCCTGATTACCTTAGAAAGAATGAGTTTAATTTTCACATATTGTATAGAGAAATGACAGCAACACAGTCTTTTAAACACTCTTTCTATTATTAGTTGAAATTTATTAAAAATTATAAATTTTTGTGGGTGTAACTTTTTATTTAACGAGTCTCTTCTATATTTGTAGTTTTCAATAATTTTTAACAATAGTATAAAACTTTAATATAATATAGTTTTTTTATAGGTAAATGTTAATCGCCGGTCGAATCAATGACATTTTCCTTCTTCCCTTCCTTCTTAACTATCCAACCAACTTATTTAATAGTGTAACAATGTATTTCATTAAATTCTTAGAGAATTTGACTAATGAGTGTGCAATTCATTGTCAGGATGATTGGAATGATAAGAGGTATATCAAAACTTCCAACTTACAAAAGGAAGTTTCGTCAAATTGTTAAAGCTCTTGTTACTCATTCTCTGGAGAAAGACGTTTCAGAAAGGGCTTTAGTTACTCATCATTCTGTGGATGTACTAGATGTTTCTGAAAAGGCTTTAGTTACTCGTTATCTGGAGAAAGATCCTTCTGGAAGATCAAGTAGGTCTATAGTATCAGTTGCCTCTGATGAAATTGTTTAGCTAGTTTTGTTCTCTAACATTGTCATTGAATGAGAATCATTGTAAATTCATTTTGTTTGTTGATTGACTGATGCAAAATAACTTATTGAGTACCAAATTGGTGTTAATTGAATTGTTCACTCACCATGAATATCATATCACCTTGCCTAATGCAAATTTCTTTTATTTATACTACAAAAGTACATTCAAATAGTCTTCATTTTGATTAAATAGAGCAAAACAAAGATAGTGTGGGGCCTGATTTAGGGTGGACTAATGGATAACAAGCCCATTATGAAGAAAAAAGAATTGAAAATAATGCTAAGCTCTGACAAATTAAAGGGTCAATTGGGCAAAGGAGGATGCCTGTTGATTCGATTTAATCAATTTTGTAAAAAAAATTAATTAGTTTTTTTATTAAATCATTTAATGGGTTTCATTCAAAATGTCAAGGCAATTTAATTTAAATAAGTTTGAGTTAGATATTTTTTTTTTGGAGGGAGGGAGGGGGTGTCTTATTATACTTTGGACATTTTATTAATTAATAGTTATTTTAATTTATTGAATGAGTATTGAGTATAGAGTAGCACTTTAATTGAAGGTATCCCAGCTTTTGCCATTGGAAAAAGAAAAAGAAAACTCTTATAGCTAATTTTAAGCATAAATATTAGGTATTTTTTTTTATCTTATATAACTATATTCTTAATTAATTAATTGTCTTTTTATAATATAAAACTTTTTTTTTTCATTTTCTAACTCATTTTATAGTAACTTTTATATCTCACATGTATACAAGAAAGTTTATAAAATATGAACAGAATCTTTAGATTTTTGTAGATTTTTCTTCTTAATTTTCCATGAATTTTTTCTGATATATATATATATATATATATATATATATATATATATGGGTGTGCGCAAAATTTGTTATGGTTTTGGAAAAAAATATCATGGTATTAAATTTGATAAAAAATAATAGAATTTTTTTTTCGTATTTTCATACAAATTTAGTTTCATATAAAAAAACTTAATAGAAAAATCATTCTTGAGAGGTGATATCAAAATCATTCTATTTAATTTATTTTAAATTAAATAATTTGGCCCCTCCAATTTATTTTTTCAAGCTCCGCCACAGATGATATCAGTATTAATATACTTTTGGTGTGTGCCTGTGTACCATATGATTTTAAACATGACTCAAATGAAATTTTAATGAGTGAGTATAATTTGTTTGAAAAAGTTGATCTTATTAAAATGTTTGTGTTAATTAACTTTATCAAACTAACTAGTATTTCAGTCAACTTCTCCTATATATTATTAGGGGGTTCTATTTTGAATAGTGTGAGGAGCAGAAAGGGAATCTAATTTGAAACCAGATATATATTTATTTTAGAGGAGCCATAAACCAATATAGCGCCATCAATGGGGAGCAAGAAACATATAGTAGGGAAAGTGGAGCAAGAGAGGGAAAGCCCTAAATTTTTTTTTTGGAGATGAAATATTCCCACACACATCTCACTTGAATTATACCCTATGTGATATGATAATAATTTTTTATTTTTTATGCAATGCAATAATTATTTGCATAACGTAAAGCTGTAATTGCTCAGGCACATTGGTTGTTGCTGCTTCTGTGTATGAAAAAGTACCCCTTCGTCTCTGCCTTCACGACCCATCATGAAATTCACGCGCATCAGGGAATCTCTACCCATGTGCTGCCAAACCCACTCCATTCCACTCCCCGCTACCGCTAGATTGTACGGAACAAACACGTTCTTCCTCTCCACGTTACTCAACATAGCACCACAATTTCTTCTTTTAAATAATAAGAGAGCCTGAATCATATACACATTTTCATCCAACAGTAATAAAGACTACTCTTTGATTTCCGCATAATATAATCTTTTTTAGAAAAATATTAATTTTAAGTGTAATTAAATTTCAAACAAAAATTAATCTTATAATCAACTCAAAAAATAAAAACTTAAAGATATATTGGAGTCCCATTGGAAAATCAACAACATTCTCTAATTATGATGGTTAAAAAAATTTAGTACTGTCTTTTGTTAAACAATGTTTTTTACTCACCAATTCATAGACATTAATTACTGACTACTATAAAATAGTTTTTTCTTTAATCGTGATATTATTACAAGGTTTTTTTTACTAAAAATAATATCAAATTTTAATCGAAAATATTAAATATAATAAATTTTTTTTTTAATATTAACTACTAGTGTGAATATATTAAAGGGTGGTTTACAAACCAAAACGACGACCCAATAATTATTAGGTAGCTCGCCACTAGTCATTATTCATTCCCTTTCAACGTCCCAAACTCGCTGAGACATTACTCTCTGTAACGCTATGCAGCAGGACCACCCTAGCACCTCATCTCATGACCCAACCGGTGAATGGATTTTTTTGAAAAAAATTAACTGTTTCGGAATTTGAATTTTACCCAAACCAACAACAACAGGGAGTACTATCCGGTGTACGTAACTTATTTAATTGTGTAAGAAGCGAGAAAGAGGTAAGGTAAGTGAATAAAGAAATAACAATGCTCCAGTTTTACTCTGTAGTGTGTGGTTTGTACCATTTTTATTGTACTTGTGAAAGTGGAATGAATTTGGTTCCAAAACTAGAACACTCTTCTCACACAAAGCTAAATATAATATAAGGTCACCTGTCAAATCCCCTTAAAATAACATGTTTTGTAACTGTAACTAACCCCCATTTCCTATTATAATTAGACATACCATAACCATCACCTCCTCCATCTCCAATTTCACCATGCTTGATAATATAACATTCTTCACTGTGCTGTTTTGTTCCCTTTGGATTTATTATAATATATATTATAGGAAATGGAAAAGACCTCGCCATCCACGCAGAAATAACATCCATCCATCCATCAATACAAGTGATCGCAGAAAGTTTTGGGACAAAAGGCAAAGTTTTTCCATTGTTTAAAAAAAGGGAAAAAGACAAAACAGCACTAAAAAATTAAAGCAATGAAAAGACAAGAAAGATAAAGACGGAAGAAGGGTAAGGGTAAATTAGCGTCATGGGATAGGGGAAAAGAAGAAGAAGAAAAAGAAGAGGCAAAGAAAAGATAAAGAGAAAATAACAGGAACTGACTTTTTTTTTTTTTTTTACCCTTCAAAGTTATAAAACAGAGAAACATACACGAATTTGAGGGGAAATTGCGATTTGCAAAGCACAAAGAAAGGAAAAAAAATGAGAGACTACAATTTTGTTGTAGCCTTATAGGAATCGTTTTCGCCAGAGTCACCACCATCAACGGAATTCACAGAACTAGCTTTCGCCGTATAACTATATCATAAACCGTACACAAATAACAAAGGGAATTTAACCATAGAAGAAGACAAATAAAATTAACTGTACACCAAACGAAAAATCGAAGTAGAAAATGAAGTACCTAAAGTAAATTAATTGACGTAAAAATAATGTCAGCAAGTGGCATAATTTTTTTAATTAACGTGTTCTTCTTCTTCGTTTCTTCCTTTAAGGTTGGTACTTTCACTTTTATGTCTTCAATTTAACCCACTCGTATCGTCCTTCCAAAGGCATATCCTTCACCAAATCATAATTATACCTGCAGATTAATGAACAAAAATAAATATAATATGCAAAATTTCAAACACTTCAATATGTATATATATATATATATATATATATATATATCATATTTTTAATTTCACATTTTAAAAATGGCAATGAATTGTTATCTTACTTGTCTGTGAAGCGTTTCTGAATATCTTTCTCCGCAGCGGCGAAGAAATCTTCGAGCTCCGACTCCGTCGGAATGCAGCGAGATTTGGTTTTGGTGATATGCTCCTCCTCCGTTGAATCCACCTCCTGCGAAGAAGAATTCGTAACCCGAAGCTCGCGCGTGAGACTCATCTCTCTCCTGCAACGACACAATTTTTTTAGGTTAATTTTCAGAATGTGTAATAATAATGCAGATATGTATGATGATGCATATATATACATATACATTCGCATAATTGATACATGCATGTCAGAGAGTTACAGGAATTAGTTTTTTTGAACGGAAGGAACAATAATCATGATGATGATGACTTCAACATACGATACGATACACTCACACCTTTTTAATCGTTTTGAATTCAAACGAAACCGAATCATTCAAGATTTGAAACGATTACAATCACTTTATTTTATTTTATTGTTTTCCTTTTTTTGAATTTAAAATTAAAATTGAAAATTCGAGACCTTATTTGTTGTTGTTGATCACTGCAGTTGCACGTCCATATTTCAACTTGCGCGCTCTCAACCTGAAAAAATTGCGTTACATTATTATAACACATTAATGAGAAGCAGTTTAATTTAAGGAGAGACAAAACGCAAGTTCAATTAAACTAATTCATTGATATATAATAATTAGTAATTGTTATTATAATTTATTGATAATATTCACCTCTAGATCTGAGGATTTGATGATTCGGTTTTCGTTGTCGAAGGATCCGTTGCTGGAGCAGCACGAAGCCGGAGATTCGCCGGAGATTCGTTCTTCCGTCGCCGGCGCGGTTGCGTTGCTCAAACTCTTGATTTGAACGAAGGAGATTTTTCTCCTCTTCGGTGAAGTTGCGGAAGCTGCCATGGCTAATGCAGTTCGAGCTCGTGCCTTAACCTGAGCCATCTCCATTAATATTCTTCTGCGATCTCAATTTTCAGTGTTCGAAAGTGCGACCAGGATCGAAATCGTGACGAAGAGAAGAAGGAAAAAAAAAAAAAAAAAAAAAGAAAGGTTGAGGTGTTGGGGGTTTTGATAGCGGTGGAAGCGGTGATCACAGGCGCCGGAGGAGGGCGAATGAAGGAGTGACACGTGGTGGGAGGTGACGGCGAGGGGCTGTCGAAAACGCAAAATGATGCTGTGACGGTTGGTTGGGAGGGGAATGAGTAAACGAGAATCATGAGGTTAGGAAGGAAGAATCATATATAGACATTGTTTAGGAGAATTCTGTTTGGGGAGTGAAGATTGGAGAGAGAACTGGTCTCGAGCCAAAATAATTGTGTCTTGAGGGAAATTACAGTTGTATCCTTCATTTTATTAGAATTTAGTATTTATTTTTCTGTATTGTATTTGGATATTCATATAGGATATTTTATGACATTTTCTTATATGTTTAGTTGTTATTTTACAATATTCTTTTTTAATTTTTGTTTTATAACTAAATGTAAAGAATCAAGTAGAGCTAGAAAAAAATAAAAAAGAGAAAAATATAAAAATAAAATTTTAGTGAATCTAATTTGAATAAAAATATTATATGAATATTATAAATTATTCAATTTTATGGATAAAAAAATAAAAAATAATATGAACTTTTTGGGTTATTTAATTTAATTTGAATGAATACTCTTTGACATGACACTTATAAATAATCCAAACGCTCAGCTGAAAAACTCATTTTTTTTCTTATTGTTAGACAATTGATTATGTATTGATATAATGATGAGGGGGGAAAGCACAATAATCAACCGGGAGCCTAAACAATTGATTTTCTTCTATTATTGTGACAGGAAAAAATGTCTATATATATCGATTATGACAATTATTTATCCCAAAGGAACAAATTATTAACACACAACATACAAATCTATTATTACAGAAAGTGTGCCTCCCATATCTATTAGGCACACTTTGTTTAATACCTTTTTTTTTATTCCTCGCCATTTTAGCATGAAAAGGATTTTCTTGTAAAACTATTTTTTATTTCTCTCTTCACTAATTCATTCAACCATACATCTCCCATTTTTAACCTCAACTCTAACTTTTCAATTTCTTTCATATTTCACTTTCACCAAATAATAAAGTCTAAGCAATCAAATAATGATGAGTTATAAGATTGACTTAGAAGGAAGGGGAGGGGGAGGCACAGGTGGTTCAAATTTTTTTCATTAACAAAAATTAATATTTATTGATAAAAATAAATAAATCAAACCAGGGGTGCAATTTATGTTTTTACATTTTTTTTTGTCGTGTATATCATATTATGTTGTTCATCTAATGATTTTCTTTTTTTTCTTATTTTTTTCAAATTGTAGAAATAAATATAAATAATAAGAATGGAATTGGTATTGTATTATTTGAGTATCGGTTTGTGTGTATTCCTTTTTACCTTTTTAGGATTTTCTTGTTCTGATTTCTATTTATCAAGGACTCAAGATAATTCATCTCAAATATTTTTTTTATGAAGAATTGTTTCTTTTAGTTATTAATGTATACTCTCTAAAGAAATAATTATAGGAAACTAATTTGTTTAAACTATTAAAGAAAGAAAAAAGCTTTCATAAACTAAAATTTAGTGTTACAATTTTAGAAATTGTACTAAAAGTGAAGGAACTTTCAAATAATTAAATATAAATAATGCACAAGATGATTGATGACATAAACAAATTCTTAAGTAAATTCTTCTACTTGTTTTCTTTTTTGAAGAGTAAATTCTTCTACATTTTGTTATTATTTGTTTTTTTTTTTCATTTCGGGGGTTGGCTTTTCTTTTCTATACAGCTCATATTTCTTTTGTCGTGTCCGCCCTTCAATTGAAGACAAGGAATTTCCAAATGATATAACAGAAGCTTAGATGGTTGGAGAGGGGACATCGCACACATGGTCATTTAATTTATGGCCGTAACAGCTTAAATGTGAGGGAAATATAAAATTAAATTAAAAATGCCAGACACTATGGTTTTATTTTAATTTTTTTTTAAATGATGGACTTGCAAAAGAAGTAAAAGAAAATTTAATAATGAGTTTGTGACCAAGACCTGAGTTCTACTCTTATAAAAAATACATCGTTAGAGAATAACAATGAATATTAAATATTATTAAATTTACATAAAAAATTAATCTTATAATTATTTTAAAGAATTGAAATTTATGAGAATATCTCGGATTTAATCAGGGAGTCAAATATTTTAATAATAATGGTTAAAAAAAGAGAATTTTAGTGTAATTCAATGGTTGCTTTATTTTCGGATTTTTTTTAATCCTTTTTTTTTTTCTGATCACAACTGATTCTTTGCCATTTTCTAATCGCTAAATGTAAAAACTTTTATACCAAGTAGCATTCTAGAGAATTTAGTTGGTATAAAATACGATTAAGATGCCCTATGTGGCGTACATACAATTACTTACACGTGGGTGTGATGGATCAAATATAAATTGGCAAGACAATATATGGACCACTCCCATAAAAGTTTAGGTTGTTTCTCGATAATGATGCTCTCTGTATATACCTCTATATATATCATTCATCTTCCATACTAATAAATCATTCATCCTCTTTTTATCTTTTTCTTTCACTTTGTACATTCCCAGTCAAAAGGCTTGTATTTTTTTTAAGTTAGATATTTTTCGGTTGAAATTTAAAGATTAATTCTTTCAGATATTAAGATTTATTTAAAAGATTGAACTTTCCCAACTTATATTTTTTCATATTCTACCGATCATTTTCAATCAAAGCTTAATTTAAACAACCTTATATGACACATATCATTTTCAATGATAAAAAAATTAAACAACAATATCTAAAAATAAACAATCCATTAAATAACGAGTTTTTCAATCAACTAATATTTGCTTAAAAAAAGAATGTAACTAATATTTTTCACTTTTTTGCGACAAATAAATAATTGCAATATATATATATATATATTTATTGCAATTATATTATGACTTTAACTTAATAAAATTATATTATGACTTAAAAAAACAATCACATGTTTAAGTTTTGATAATTGATTATGCAATTTAATTTTTGATAATTGATTATGCAATTTAATGATAAATATTTATTTCTCTTGCTCACATATATGAAAATAATCCTCATGCTAGACACATTATATATGTGTCTGTTTGCATAAGCTCTAACAAATAATACTCCATTCATCCTACCCACTTGCGATAGGAATGTGTTTGGACATATACATAGAAGGAAGGAGCTGATTAGGCGGTTAAATATGGTATTAAGCGGAAGCTGGTACAAGGGGAGAACAAGTTTACGAAGAATCTCCAACAAGAGTTATGGAGGATCTGGAGCATACTTTGTTTCAAGAATTCTTGTGGCTTTAGAAATCTCGGTGTAAATGAATGCATTTCGGTGATCGTAACTCGAGATATTTCCATGGGACGACGATGATCAGACATCAAAGGAACTTCATCCATGAATTGTAGGATGTGGATAGATGGGTAGATGACATTTATGAGATTCAGTCTTTGATTTTAGACTTTTATATTAATCTGTTTAGAGATGATGGTGTGTATGAACCATTTTGCCTAAGGGGCTCATTTCCTAGGCTGAAGGAGTCTTGTCTGGAGGCCTTTGAGGTAGCAGTTATGAAAACAATAGGAATACTCACAATAATCAAGAGGGAGGTGAATTGGTTTAAACTTGACATTTTAAATTTTTTTAGAAAATTAGAGTTTATAGGATCTTAATCACAATAGAACCAAGAATACTTCAATTTTTCAATCAAACCACTCAGCCTAAGAAAACAATCGCTAAAAACAGAACTTGTTGGGTAATGAAGATAACTTCAAGTGTAAATGATCAAGATAACAAGAAGAGATTAAGGAATAGAAAACAACACAAAAATTTATACTGGTTCACTTCTCAAGAGAAGCGACATTCAGTTTCTTCTAATCAACACTAGATCAAAGTTCTACTATTATCAATTTCAGTTCTTACAAGCTTAACAACAATCACTCTTTATCAAACTTAGATAAAGAACAGAAATCTAAAACCCTATTAGATTCCTAATGATCAAGACATAGAAAACTCTTATCTACTCTTCCCTCAAGAGAAACCCACTCTAGAAAAAGTTTAAAGAACTCTTTACAATAATTTCAAACTATCAAGAATACAAAAACGAATTTACAACATGAGATAATGGAGAGAGATAACCTGATGATCCAATCAATATAGTTTACCAATCAGAGTTGAAATGCAGAGATTAAATTCAAAACTTTCTCTCCAAAATATCTTTGAAAATCTTATCCAAGAAATCTTTCAAAACACCATGAAGATTAAAGAGTGGGACAAGAGCTTTGCTAACTCAGAAAATCATTTCTAACTTTGAGAAGACTTGTGTATGCTCAAAAAAATCAAAGTCTATAAGTTTAGTTTTCAAACAAGCCTTCAATCTATTTATAACAGAATGTAATCAATTAAAGCATCAAGTAATCGATTAAATTATCATGTGTAATCGATTAAATTGTCAAATAATCGATTAGAATGTTCATAGCTCATTCTGGAAAATTGCAACGAGCAAAGCAATCGATTAATCCGAGTCGTAATCGATTAAAATAGATAGGTTTAGTTTAAAAACATGTTTATGTAATCGATTACATATTGTGGTGATCAATTAAAGCAAATAGGCACAAATCCAAAATGTACTTATGTAATAGATTATAAAATATGATAATCGATTAAACCATTCAGACACATATAAAAATGAACTTCAGTAATCGATTACGATTCATGGTAATCGATTAAAACAGAAAAACATGATTTTCGTTTTGTGATATGTAATCAATTACAACAGCATAGTAATCGATTAAAATGTTCTACATGGCTTTCCAGAATTAAAACAGAAGCTTGTAATCGGTTAATTTGATGTGTAATCGATTAAAGCAGTGAAATTTTGTTTTTCCAAAAACTTAACCATGAGAATTTCATTTCCTTTCCTTTGAAAACATGTACTGCTTTTATGCTTTAATGAAATCATGTATGCAAGTTAATGATCATGTTCATGCAATGCAAGATCATAAGATTATCCTCTCATACACTTGAAAAAATTCCTTGGCATGTGAAAAGCTTAAAACATTCTTTTAAGGCACAAGCTTCTTCTTTAGCTTCATCTTCTTGCTACTCCCCCTATATCCAACAAGTTACGGATACAAATATAAAGAGAGCAATGTTTAGTATTGAAGGGTTCAAGGCTCCTGGGAGGATGGTTATTAGGCAGCATTTTATTAGTCCTAGTGGGAGGTGGTGGGGCCTTCCTTATGCCAGATGATTAGGAGAATTGCATTGGAGCTGGTTAAGGTGAGAGTATTAGTAAAACTTTGATTAGGCTCATTCCGAAAGTTGAAAATGCCTCCAAACTTAATCAATTTTGTCCCATTAGTTTGTGCAATGTTTCATACAAGGTATTAACTAAGATTTTCGCTCATAGGCTCAAGCAGGTGATGCCTCAATTAGTGAGATTGAGGCTTTTTTACGTAAAGGGTGCTTTTTTTTTTTTTTTACAAACTACCGATTAGGGGTAAATTTTAAAAAATTTACGGAAAAGGGATAAGTCGTAAAAAAGTTTACGACTTCTGAGAAGAAAATCATAATATTATTTACGACTTCATTTTTTAATTTATTTAGGCTAAAGTCGTATAGAATATTACGACTTGTCAAAGTAATTTTTTTTAAATTACGACTTTAAAGTCGTAAAATAAAGTTGTAAGCAAATATACGATTTATATTTTTTTTTGGTAGAAGTCATAAAACATAACACAACTTTCATTTGTTATTTTTTTTTTAAAATTTTGTAGAAGTCGTAAAGCATAATATGACTTCCAATTTTTTTTTTAAAGTCGTAGGAATGCATACGACTTCTGAATATATGTTTTTTTTTACGTTATTAATTTGATTTACGTGTTTTATTTACGGTTTTTTTAAGTTTGTTTAATTATTTAAAATAATTTTGTTTAGTAAATTTTAATTAAATTATTTAATTTATTATTTAAGAATACACTAATTTTAAAATATTTTTTTGATTTAATATTTTGTATAATTTTATTTATTTTATATTGAAAATTAACATTGAAAAAAATTATTTTGTTTTGTTATTTATTTTTGGTTTTTTATTTTAATTGTTGTTTAGTAATTCAGAAAATAATATGATAATAATTTTTGTTAACAATGAAAATATTATCAACATATAAATACAAAATACTTATATTAAAATTATAAAAATTAAAATATATTACATCATATTCAAAAACAAAATTTAAAAGTGGGATGATGTCTCACAACGAGTTCTTCTTGAATTTCGACGAGGTCTCTCATCTGGTTGCACTGGATTTATTGGTTGTTGTTGACCTCTTCCTCCTCTGATTCTAGGACCACCTCTTCCTCCTCTTGTTCTAGGACGATCACGTCTAATTGTTTGGTGTTGTTGAGCAACATGATCACCAGCCTCACCACCATCATCATCATCATCATCATCATCATTCGAATTGTTGTTATCATCTTCCCGCTCATCATCGTCACCCATATCTTGCATTTGAGTGGGTAATGTTGGACGATAGCAAGAGGTCGGAGGTGGTAGGTTATACGCAGATTGAGGAGTATTAAAAGTAGTTCCGAACCCTTGTGAGAATCCTTGAAAAACATTTGAGCTCGAAGGAACTTGGAATGAGTATTGAGGCGTATATGATGCAAACCCAAATGGTTGTGAACTTTGTTGACTTTGTTCAGGCATGTATCCAGAAAAGCCCATTGATTGATAAGAAGAACCATGTGGTTCATGGTGTTGGGGCATATATCCAGAAACATGCACTGGAGGTACATTGGGTTGAGCATGTGATTCATGGTGGTGATGGGCGGGATAGTACTGCAAATCAATATTTTAGAAGTTAGAAATATATTTATCAATAATAATAGTAATAGTTGACAAAAATTAGGGTTTTCAAATTTAAACCTCAGAAGATACTCTCCCCTCACGCAATATATATCGTCTAGTTCGACGTATATACCATTGCATGTATTCAGAATTTTCATGCAACATGTTGTTATCCATTTCACCATGAACAATATAAGCATTCCAATGATTCCATTTATTTATCCAGTGCCGATGTTGATGAGGCCAATAAACATCTGTTCTCCCTCTCATATCTATTTCGTGGAGTTGGTCCAGGTTTGGTGGGTCATCTGTAATATGTTGTCGCATTCCGAATTGTCTCATGACCCTATCTACGGCATGCCATTCCACAATTGCAAAACATATAAGAGGGACTTTTGCACGAGCTATCACAGACACCTCAATGTTATTAATTAATGGCCTTATTTCAGGTGTATCATAAGGTGTCCACAAGAACTGCAAGACAATAGAATTTTGTCACATACGTTTTTACCAGTAGGAAAAATAAACAAAAATTTAAGATGAAGGAGGAAGAATCGAACCTCATGCAGTTGTAGTCTGTCGAATATCATGCGTATCAATCTGACAGAATTGGTCGGAATGTTAGTCTCACTCATCTGTCAGGACCACCTGCGTGCAAGAGGAAATCCAAGTCCTTCTTGCACTTCTTCTATAATAACCTAGATTTCCAAAAAAAAAATAAAAAATCTCACGCTAACAACGTGGAGATCAGCGTGGCAATGCTAACAGCGTGGGAACTGCACGGTTAGCGTGGGATGCGGCGCCAGTAGCGTGAAATTGCACCAGAAGGCCATTTCTTGCGGCTTGATGGCGCGAATAGCGTCAGTTTGGTGCGATTAGCGCCACAGATGCGCCCAGTTGGCGCGGTTAGCGCCGTAATGGCGCGATTATCGCCATAAGTGCCCAGGAAACTCTTTCTTGTGCTAATTTGGCGCCATATATGGCGCGATTAGCATGAGAACGTCGGCAGGACCAGTATTTAAGGGCCATTTTACGAAATTTTGGTTCCAAAATCGTGGTTTCTTCTTCCTCCACCGCATTTCTGCCATTTTTGGAGCTCCAAGCTCCAAACCTTCACCATAATTGACCCAAACACCTTCCTCTAAACACCTAACTTGAGGAAAACACCTCCTAATCACCTATAACCTTGATTGGAAGCCAAATTTCAGCCCAACCATTGAGTGAACCCCATTCCTTGAGTTTCTT
>PYAF01004372.1:95843-108776 GCA_007407185.1 Glycine tomentella | reverse complement strand
TAAACACCTAACTTGAGGAAAACACCTCCTAATCACCTATAACCTTGATTGGAAGCCAAATTTCAGCCCAACCATTGAGTGAACCCCATTCCTTGAGTTTCTTCAGAGGACTGAGCTTTAGGAAGGAAAAGAGGCTGGTTTAAGGACGCCAGAGCTAGGAGAAGGACTTCTCCAGCATTCCTCGACTGAATTAAGGTAAGAAACTCAAGTTTTAACCGATTAATCTATGAAATGGGGATTTGATGAATAGTAACCATATGTTGATAAGGCTGGAATTAGGCTTAGGTTCTTTAGAGAGATGTAGCCAGGAGATTGTTTTGAGCCATATGGCATGTTGAAACTAAAATTGTGATGAAGTTGGAGTTTGGCTCTTGGAAGGGAGAAGTGTATGTGAATAAGCAATGTTATGGCCTGAAATAACTTAAGTACCTTTACAAAAGTTATTTATAAGGCCAAATAATCGGTGAAAACGTGATTATATGTGTTTTGGCTGAGTTGAACCAATGTGGGTTCTTGATTCTGGGACAGCTTTGAATTAAACTGTACAGAGTTCTAAAGGAACTCTGAGGCCTTGGTGCGACTGAGGCAGACCCTTGAGGGTCAATGTATGGCCTAGTGGAAGCTGGGTTATGATAAACCTTAAGTTAGAGGATTTTGAATTGGTTGTATGTGGAAGGGGTGTTTCCTTCCATATAAATGGTTGAAGGCCGTTTCTGATAGTTTGATTTATGCCTATTGTAGGGCGTGAAGTGCAGATTGCTGCTAGAGATCACCCAGATACTAGGGGAGCTGTTTCTGAGCTACGACCAGGTAAGCTCAGTGTTCTTGGAGATTTCTTCTCCTGCTTGTGTTTACTCCACCCACTTTGGGTGCTTGTTTGATATATTTTGCATGCTTATGCCTTATGGTAGTATGACACTGAATGATATGCCGAGGTCTTATGATTTTGTAGTACTGAATACATGTTGAATATTGGTGAGATGATTTTATTATTACACTAAGATAGTGTATGCCATATTGAGTATGATGTTGATGATGTATTGCTTGATTGTGATGTGATTGTTTGTTATCTGCTGGCCAGTAGACTGAGGAACTATGGACCTTTGGGAACGTACCCACGGAGGTGGATGATCTCCCTTAGGACAATCCATAGACGTCCATGTAAATCTTGATTAGATGTACCCACGGGAGGTGGATGATCCTATTCAGGTACTGGGCAACAAGTCCTGATTAGATGTACCCATGAGAGGTGGATGATCCTAGTCAGATGCTCAGTGGAAAGTCCTGAGAGAATGTACCCACAGAGGTGGATGATCTCTCCCAGGCACTGTGTGTGTGCTTTTCTTATGATGTGATAAGATTTTGTATATTCTGAATTGGTTATGCTATGTTATCCATATATATATATATATGTTTATTTGCTGGGAAGTCAACCAGGGGGAGGGAAACCTCCGAGAACCCTGAGTTTACTGAGATGATTATCTCACCCCTGTTTTGGGGCTCATGTTGCAGGAACAGAGACAGGAGTGTCTGAGAAATCCCAAGGCAAGAGGCCTGAGCTGGGATAGTGTGAAGACAACCCTAGGCCTAGATGACTGGAGCTTGTTGGCTCCCATTTTGATTATTTTTTGGTCTGTATTTTGGAATCCTAGGGAATAACTATATAGTTTTGAGAAAATGTACTGTGTATAAGTCAGATATTCACCATATATGTATATAAAGTGTATTTATATTGAAATCAAGCTTCCTTTATTGTTTATTCCATGCTTGCTGCGATACTCTGATATTGTAATAATGATAATACGCGGGTGCACACGGGGTGTTACATCTTCATCAGAAAGGGCATGTATATGCAGGGCAACGCATTTGATACGGTCCCACGCCCAGGATTGGAGGAGCAAAAGACATCCGCCAATTTCAGTTTGCAAGGGCTTCACAGCCCGATCTAGTGCTCAGTAAAGGGAAGCTATGACTGCAGTGCCCCAACTATAGTGACTTGCCTCAGTCAAATTAGATAATAGAAGGAGGTACATAAAATGAACACGTGCGCCAAATGTATCTGGCATCAAATAACTGCCTATCAGCATCATGATATGAGCTCTTGCATGTTGTGCAACGACAACATCATCAGCATCATCAAGAAGTTGTTGAAAATTTTGTCGTAGCCAAGTTAAGTAAATAGTTTTTCCCTTTACATACTTGTCAGGTGGACTTAGCCCAAGTAAGACTTGACAACAGTGATGAACATCTCCAATAATGCCACCAGTTAATGGAAGGCCGTCGATTTTCAGGCCCAATTGCAATGCCACATCTTGCAACGTTATGGTGGCCTTCCCTTGTGGAAAATGAAACGTGTGAGTTTCTGTTCTCCAACGTTCCACCAATGCAGTTACCAAATGTGGGTTGATATCAACTTGACCGATAGCCATAACATGACCAAAGCCAGCTTCTGTTATTGCGTTTTTCACACGGTTGTCTAATTCATCAAAGTGTCTCATAGCCCAAATAGAATGCAATCTTGGACGAAGCATTCTTTCTTCACCTTGCCAAACTAAGGTTGAAATATGGTTTTCTTGTAAGCGCAACAGAGACTCATCAATAGGACCACCAGATTTGGTGTTTGCCATTGCTTATGAAGAAGAAGTAGAGTGAAACAAATGAGGTTGGAGGAAAAAAAAGTAAAGTTCGTGAGAATGGAAAATGGAAGACGAAGTCAATGAAAATAGAAGTGAGGCTCGTGAGATTGATGAAGGAGGGTTAGTGAATTGAAGACCAAGAAAGTGAAAATTGCAGTACGCTTCGTGAGAATGATGAAGGATGAAGCTTGTGAATAGAAAAGGAAGTGCTTGTACATCACTTTATTATAGTAGGTAACTTAAAAAAATAGGCATTATTGTTGTTCAACGTTCAAAGCACATGAATAGTAACATACTATTCATTTACTTTGTCTTTATCAATTAAAATATTCGTTAGCTTGTTATTTCCAATTCACGTGACATGCAAAATAAATAACAACTATTCATGGCAGAAATTAATAGTGACATGCCTTTAAAAATAAAAAAATAACTATTCATGACAGTAAGGAATAGTTACATGTTATTCATTCATTTGGCTTTGTCTTTTATTCACATGGGAAACTTTATTACTCATAATGAATGATGTTTCAACTGAAACTTATTCACGACTCCATTCCATTATTGTTTCCTTAGGCACAGATTGAAATTGAATTGTCATATCATAGTGTAAGTTTCACATGGCTATGACCTGCTCTGAACCACTCTTTACATTATTATGTACAGCCTAAAATCAAAGCTATGAGCAAGGCATGCGCGTGCTACACTCATATAATCTTATGGTATAACCTGCTCTGAAAAATATCAAATCAAATCTATTGCTTGCTTTATATCAAATCTATTACCAGGGCATGCGCAATAGTCATTTTGTATCAAACTATAAATATATATTTGCTATTCTATTATTTTTTTTAGGTTAAATATATATTTGTTATTCTATTATTTTTTTTTATAAGCTTAAATACATATTTGCAACAGCTAGTAATTTTAAAAAAAAAATTTGGCATTTTTCCATTGAAGTCGGATTCAATTACACGACTTCAAAGTAGGTTAATTTTGCACGACTTCAAAGTCGTTTATTAGGGCACGACTTCTGAGCATGGAACATGGAAAAAAAAGCAAAAAAAATGAAGAAGTCGTGGAGGACAGAACGACTTTAAAGTCGTATAATCCCACACGACTTTAAAGTCGTGTTTTGAATATTGCTTTAAAAAAAATAAAAAAACAAATGATGAAACAATTAGAGGTTTATGGCTAGGATTTTAAAAGAAAATTAACCAAATACGTGTGTCTAATAATCAGCTTTAATTAGGGTTTTAAAAATAAGATTGTACTAATTAGGATTTTACTAATTAGGGTTTTAAAAATAAGAGTGTAATAATTAGGGTTTAAAAATGAAGACTATACTAATTAGGGTTTTACTAATTAGGGTTTTAAAATTAAGAGTGTAATAATTAGCTTTAATTAGGGTTTTAAAAATAAGACTGACAAAAATTAGGGTTTTAAAAATAAAACTGTATTAATTAGGGTTTTACTAATAGGGTTTTAAAAAGAAGAGTTTAGTAAGTTGGGTCTTTGGATCTTAAAAAGTTGGGTTTTTAAAAAAAATGTAATAATTAAGGCTTCAACAAATGTACATGGAAGTCAAGTCTGTATGATTGACCTTTTCTCACACTTATTTAATTGCAAATCATTTAACTATTCATGTAAATCTTTTGATTTGATTTGATTTGTCATTCATGTTGGTTCATGTTCATTCATTTTTACTATAAAGCCATGTTTGAAGCGATTTAGCGAACACTTGCTTTTAATTTCTTCCTTACGAGTATCCAGGTATGTTTATTTTCTTTTAAGATGCTTCATACTTTATCATGACATTCTCCTTACCATGCTAAGGACTTTATTAGCTTGTAATGAATGGCCTAGGGAAGGGTGGATAAGAAAAAGATATTTAGGCTAAAGCTTAAGAGAAAAGAGGGACAATGGGGAGCAAGCCAACAAGATAAAATAAGGGTAGAAGCAAGGTGAAATTTGAAAGAATTTACAAGGATGAAAATGAACTATAACAACTTTTATTGCATATATTTTTTTTTTCTTTTTGCTTGAACTTCTTTTTCTTTTTCTTTGCTTATACACAATTTAATGAAGATTTGTTTCTATTTATTTTTTATTAGATTTTATGTAAGGAGATTAGAAAATTGATCTTGCCAAGATATTTGCTTTAAGATTGTATTGCATAATAAGATAAAATATTTTTTAAGATTGCATTCAAAAATAGGATAGAATATTTTTTAATATTGCATTCAAAAATAGGATAGAATATTTTTAAGATTGCATTGCATTATATAATAGAATATCTTTAAGATTGCATTGGATAATATGATAAAATATCTTTAGCATTACATTCAAAAATTGGTTAAAATCATATCTTTAAATTAGTATAAATAGAAACATATTTTGGTATTCAGAGTATGCATTCCATTCCACAAAATATTAGAGCTTTAAAGAGTTTATGTTTGTATCATTGAGAGAGTTGTTGTGAGATCATATAAAAGCGCTTGCCAAGTTTGATTCTTCAACTCTCTATTAGGATTTAAAGGTACCTATTTCCTTAAGGAATAGAAGTGTAAAGGTAACAATTTTATTGTATTCTTCTTCTTGACTTTGGAAGAGGTTGCGACTAGGAAACTAGGATACCAATTCTGTCTCTGTTCTTAGTGAATTGAGACGTGCGACTTTTGGCTGGAAAACTAGGATACCAGTCTAGATGGGAAACAAGGATACCAGTTTGTCTCTATTCTTGGTGAATTGAGACTAGAGCTTTTTGCTGGGAAACAAGGATACTAGCTGGGATAATTGTTGTGTAAGGGTAGACTAAAAAACTAGGATACTAGGAATTCTTGTACACAAAATTATCATAGTGGAGTTGTCCATTGGATTGTTTATCCAATTTGGACGTCGTGGATTTTTACCCAATTGGGTTTTTCACGTTAAAATTGATTGTGTCTTCTTTATCTCTTATCTCCATATTATTGCTTTGAGTTTGATTTTAAATTGTGAATTATTTTATAAAACTCAATTCACCCCCCCCCCCTCCCTCTTGAGTTCATCTGGGACCAACAAAAACTAGCCAAGCTTCCATTGACAAGTGGTCTCCTCCACCCTTGGGTCATGTTAAGTGCAACGTTGATGCTAAGTTCTTTCATGAAGAAAATCTCATAGGGCAGGTAATATATGTGTGATATTGATGGTGTAGTTGTTGTTGGATTCACAAATTGGAGAGCGCCGATCATGGACATCAAGGAAGGAGAAGCTTGGGCACTAATAACGGCTATGAAGTTTGTCATCTCCCCATGTCTGCAACATGTGAAGTTTGAAATTGCGAGATTATGGTGGATAAAATTATCAAACACATCAATGATGCTTTTGAGTTTGATAGTTTAATTCATATCTGTATTCGACTATTTCAACAAAATTCAACCTTTTCTATTAGGTTTGCAAAGAGATAAGTCAATGGGGCTACCCACGAACTAGCTAGGGTGACAATATTCTTTCCTAGTCTCTATAGTTTTTATCTTATTATATCTTGTATTGAGCAATTGATTAGTAATGAAATGAGATGATTATGTTTACGTATAAAAAAACATGTTCCTAACATTAACATTAATCCATTAGTAGCCTTTTATATATGTATCATCCCTATCAGCAATAAAGTTAAAAATAAATAGGGAACTTTTACGCTTAAAGAAATAGAGATCGAATGCGTAATTAAGAAATAGACTTAATTGAAAATTTGAAATGGATAATTATTTTTATTTTGTTGGGATGATAATTAATTATACTTCTATATAACATGTTTCAATATCAGCCATAATCCATCATAGCAAATATAAGCAACAAAAATCAAAAAAAGGAAATGAATACATATGTACTTTATCGGTCTCTATTATAAACAACAAAAATAATTTGTTTTTTGTTTAAAATATAAGCAAAAGTTAACTAACTTTGTCTTATTTAATGAAACTATCTTAAAAATGCACTTCATTTAATAAAGTCGAACATTTTCTTATGCTTGATAACAAATTCCAATAAAGGACAATTTAGAAAGAAAAAAAAAGAAATTTTTGTTTTGGGATTAACACAATTTAATGAAATTAACTAATTACTTAATAAATTTGAATTTTTTTTCTTATAATAGATATAAAAGGAAATAAGAATTAGACATTTAAATTAATAACCCAACTTATGATTATTGCATAAAAATTTGACCCTGTAGAAATGACCTAAGTATAGGGAAATAATACTTTAAAAATGATAGTACATAAGAATTTGTGCTTTTAAAATAACTCAATTACCACATAAATATTTTAACTTTTTTTAGGCATAAAAGTTGTAACTTAAAAGTTACTTTGGAGAAAGCAATGAATATATTGAAAATACTATGTAGATGTTTAAAAGTTTCAACTAGTTACAATACATAATTTTTACCTAAAATCATAATTAACACACCTAAAGCATAAAGATGAGTATTTGTGGTACTTTGAAGAAAATGATTATTAGAATGATATACATTTATTAGAAATTATTAGATTTTTATTTTAGAAATGCTCATTGAATAAAAGTTAGATAATATTTTATTAGAATTATTGAACATGAGTTATCTATACCCTTAATTATAAACTTGAGTTTCAAGTAATTATAAAGGTAAAATTGTTTCATGAGATTTATATGTGCTATATTTTATTAATCATTTTTGTATTTTATCAAAGTTTTAGCTTTCCATTTGTGACTCAATATTAATGAGTCTCAAGTAATTGTTAGAGGTACAATTTAAAATAAATATTTTTCTTCATTTGAATATAGTTATTTTGTAAAATCTCATTTTCTAATATATTACATTCTTTTTCTTTTTTCATTTATGTTGTTAAAATTTGTGTTTATGTATTAAGGTGGTAGTTATTTTGAGGTGATTTATTTACGACCATAAAAAAAATGCTTGGTCAAAGTGTTTAAAATGATAGACCATTTCTAATGATTTTAAACTGTCAAAATTGCTTCTTTAGATTCTAAATCTTCAATATGGATGTTGTCCCAAATCTGCAACTTAGCACGCCACATTAATTCAACAACACTTCAATTACTTAATGCATTCAAATTGGGGCACCAAGAGTGCTTGACCTTGCAACATCTTGATATCTAGAATTTCAAATTAGGAATCCCTTGTTCCATTCAATTTTTAATGCCTCATTCCAAGATTAAGATACTAAATTTTTGTTTTCATCCAAAGAAGGAGGGAAATATCTTTAAATGGTTCAAGGTTTGAAGAATATTTAATTAATGAAGAACTTGTCACTATCATATCACTTGTTGTGTCCATAAAATCAATGAACATGATCATGATGAGTGTTGGGAAATTCGTCGAGTTAAACATTAGAGAGACTTACACCAATAGACCATAAGTAACCATACAGTAATCCTTGACACAATATTTTAATCCAAAATCTAAAGACTAAAATTTATGAGTCTTATCCTCACTTATATGGTGCTTAACTTTCTCATTTTTACCTAATGTGAAACTTCACTTCACAATTGTACTCCAACTACAAGCAACAATAATATTGTGGGAAAGGGAGGCCCAATTGGTTGGTTTGGAAAAGATTAAGCAGAGTGCAAGAAGACAATGTCAGGGGAGACAACGTTGGTGGTTGGGTCCACATCGAGGGTGGGGGTTGTGGGAGTTAGCAGTGGCTAGTGGAGTCCACCACGGGATGTCAACCAACAAAGACCCATATCTTCCTTGTGCTTTCGACAAAAGTGGAACCTTAAGATACAATTGGATTAGTAGCACCAAAATGATTGAAAAGGTTTGGTTTCTTTTTTTTTTTTTTTCGTTTGATCTTTCTTTTGGTTGTGAAGATGTTGATGTTGATGCTTTCTTTCTTTTGCCTAATGCTTTCTTCTATGTCCTTAGGTTTGATTTTGATTATTTGAGGTTGATGTTGGGGTTGCAATCTAAAATTTCAATTTTGAATTGTGGTAGATTCTTGGTGGGTAGGTTCATTTTTCTTAAACATGTTAAAAACTTTTGGAAAACATTTTTTAGTGGCTTTTAATCTCCAAAAAATGATTCAATACATTTTAAACACTTTAACCAAGAATTTTCTGGCGGTCTTTTATATCTAGAGAATAAATAGTTGTTAAAATTTTCACCTTAGCCCATAATTGAAATTTTAAACGACAGATAGGAAGAAAATGAAAGTAAATATAAGATACATGATTAGTCAACTTTTTGTTCAAGGTCATCTTAAAAAAAAAAACTTTTTTTCAAGGCCTAAAATTAAAAAGTTTAAAAACTAAAAACTTAATTAATCCTAAAAAAATATTCAGGTAAAATATATTTAGGGTCCATGTAAAATTTGAAAATATTAATTTTGTCTTCGTAAAATTAATATTTTGTATTAATTTCATCTCTATAAAAGTAAACATATTTTTACAGGTCCTTAATGGTAATTTTGATAGACAACAACATAGATGACAAATTTGGGGGGGGGGGGGGGGGGGGGCAGGCACGGGTCCCAACCCCCTCTCTCAAGCTTTTGTTATATATCATATATATAGTTAGTGTGATTGTCTAATGGCTTAATTATAGGAAAATATGTTGTGATAGAGTAATAATAAGTATTGCTTAAGTATATGATATTTTCTTTTCTTATTTTTTTTGCTATCATATCAATTAGACTACCATGTATATTTAATTTCCTAAATCAACTTGTGTTTTGTTGTATATAAAATCATATTGTATTCTTGCACAAAATCAGAAAAAACAATACACCTTTTACTCCAATCTTTGTGTCTACTTTATGCTAATATTTCTATGCATACTTTATGCTAATATGATATCCCAAAACTTATTCAGACATCAATTCCAAGATTTGAGATTCAACCATGTACATATGAGTGGTTCTTAAAAAATATCAAATCCATTGTAATAACATTAGTTTTGTTTTATTTCAATGCAATTGCATTGCAATTCTCAACAAGCAATGAAACAAATCAATTAGATATTAATCCATACATCAACATCAACATCAACAACTTTAACCCAAGTTAATTGGGATCGGTGGTAGATGAACCCAATGATAGAAAGGAGGGGGAAAAGAAGAGGAAAAGAACTAAAAATGGACCGTTTGGAACATAGAGATAATAACAAGTCTAACCCTCCACCAAACTTATAGCTTTTCTTCATTTCATCCTAAAACACACCTTCCGCTAATCTATATCTCACTCCCTTAAGTTTTGTTTAATTACCTTTCCCCAAGTAAGTTTTGGTCTACCTCTACCTCTCTTTGGATTGAACTCTTGGTAACAAAATCTTGTTCTTTCGGGAGCATCCAGGGGGTCATCTCATTACGTGCCCAAACCACCTCAATCTATGCTCCCTCATCTTTTCACTCACTGGTACTACTGCTACCTTTCGTCGAATATTTTCATTTTTTATCTTATCCATCTTCGTATAACTATACATCCACCTTAACATCCTCATTTTTGCTACCCCTATTTGATGCTCATGTTGCCTATGTGCTGGCCAACATTCAGCTCCATATAACATTGCAGGCTTACAACTGTTCTATAGAATTTTCCTTTTAGGTTAAGGGGAATTTTGTGGTCACACAAAAACTCATATGCACTCCGTCATTTCATCCACCCTGCTTTGATTCTATGATTTACATCTTCATCAATCTCTCCTCCTTTTTGTAAAATTAATCTCAAGTATCTAAAAACATCTTTCTTGGGTACCTCTTAACCAAGTAGATGCACGGGGTCTTAATCACCATCTCTTACCAGCGAAAACTCATACTTCTATACTCAGTCTTGCTCTGGCTTATCATGAATCCTTTAGACTCCAGAGTGTTTCTTCACAATTCAAGTTTCCTATTAACACCGTCTTTGGTCTCATGAATAAGTAAAATATCATCTTCAAAAAGCATATACCGTGACACTTCCTTTTGAATATCTTTTGTTAGTTCATTCATCACTAAGGCAAAGAGATAAGGACTAAGAGCCGAACCTTGGTGTACACCTACCGTGATAGGAAAATCCCTTGATGTTCCATTACAAGCTTTTACACATGTGGTAGTCCCATCAAACATATCCTTGATTACATTAACATACTTTAATGATACATTTTTCTTCTCAAGAATCCATCATAAAACTTTTCTTGGGACCCTATTGTATGCTTTCTCAAGATCTATGAACACCATATGTAAGTCTTCTTTTTCCGATACATTTCCATTCATTGTTGCATCAAGAAAATAGCTTCCATGGTACATCTTTCTGGCATAAATCCAAATTGATTTATAGAAACCTTGGTCTTCCTCCTCAAGCGATGTTCAATAACTCTCTCCCACAACTTCATAGTATGGCTCATGAGCTTAATGCCTCTATAGTTAGAACAATTCTGGATATTTTTCTTGTTTTTGTAAATAGGCACAAACATATTTTTCCTCAAAGCATCAAACATCTTATTTGTTTGAAGAATCTTATTGAAAAGATTGGTCAACCATTTTATTGTCACATCTCTGAAGCCTTTCTACACTTCAATAGGGATGTCATCGGATCTCAAAGCTTTATTATTCTTCATCCTCTTCAAAGCCTCCTTAACTTTATGTGTATTAATTTTGTGCACAAATCTTCTATTCAAATCATCATAAGCGTCCTCTCAGTCCACCTCAATTTTATTGTCATCCCCATTAAAAAGTTTGTTAAAGTAGTTTAGTCATCTTTCATTTACATCTTCATCTCTTATCAAAAGTTTTTGATTTTCATCCTTAATGTATCTAACATGGATGAGGTCTTTACTCTTCTTATCCCTCATTTTAATTCACATATCAAAATTAGTGAATCATTTAGATATTAAAAATATAATACTTATTTTGGGACCCCATTTATTTTAATTCATATAAGAGAAATGATTCTCCTAAGAAACCAACATCTTTAGTGGTATAACAAAGTAGCGTGAACTTAGTGGAACATATCAAAATTAGCCTCCCTTGTTTGACTTCTGGATTCGTCCCTGGACAACAATCTGGTTAACGGTAATCCCAAAGAACCCTAATCCCATTCCCCATTTCTGTCTTCGTGAAGGTGACATCACCATTATTGGGATCGAATATGACGCTTCCTCTTGCATTGGAGTCACAACAACCCTACGTCTTAGAACTCCTCCCCTCATGCTTGACGCCTCCACAAGGAACCCAAACTCCTTCACGTCAATGACAACCGCATTTGCCATGTTAGATTACCAACTAAAGAAATTATCATTAATGATCAACATAAATATGTTTTATTTTAAAAGGGATAAAATTAATAAAAAAAATTTAAGAGGACGGAATTAATATTTTTTCAATTGTACATCATCTCAAACATATTTTATCCAAAATATTAAAATATAAGAGCAATTTAAGTACCAACAAAATCAATCACTACTTCCGTACTTCGGTGGCATAAGTCAAACCACAACTTAAATAATTATTAGCTTCATTATGGAATACATTTGCAATCAAATAAATTAATCGCTGAAATTTAGAACATAAAAATGTTCAATAATCAATTAACAAGCAATTTAATAATTTTTTTAACCAATGACCACCTTTAACGATTGATTTTTGGTTTTCAACGACCAAATTTATCGGCGGTGAAGTAGCAAATTAGTGACTGATACATAAGTTGGTTGCTATGATCATTAGCAACTCAAATTTTTGCGAAGGTCTATTTTTAGTTGTGAATCAATTACTATCAAATGAAGTGGGAAACACAGTGCTTGTCTTTGACCAATTTTTTTTATTCATGGTCTATTGACCAATTTATTTAGTCACATTGTTTTTTTGTTCTGGTTGTGATTTTTGTTTTTGTTTTAAAAGAGACCATTTATTATTAATGGTATTTTGTTTTGGTAAATTTTAGTTTTTTTGGTAAATATATTAGTGGTAGTTTAATTTTGATAGTGTCGCTATTTTTTTTTATGTAAACCAATTACAAAACATCTTAAATATAACTATTAAAATAACCGGGTCCCAAAATAAGTATTATATTTTTTAAAATATCTTTAAATATGTCTCATGTTAAATTTTTAATAATATTAATTATTTTTACTAATATCTTTTAATAGGTATTATTTTAATTTTTCAATATACATAATATTAATAATAAATTTACCTTTGTAAAGTCATTATTTTGGTTCATTCATTTATTAGTTTTTTTAGTCAATGTAAAACAATTTAAAACAACACTTATTTTAGAATGAAAAAAGTAATTGCTATAAAATTTACCATTTATCATACATTATAATTCAACTTGTTTT
>PYAF01004372.1:64126-94289 GCA_007407185.1 Glycine tomentella | reverse complement strand
TTTTAAAATATAATTAAAATCTCATTTCATAAAAATATTTTGTTAAACCTTTTTTACTTAGGAACTCTCACTTTATTTTGATTATTGAAATATTTCAAAATAATTACTTAAATTATTTTCTTACCTATCACATAATTAATTTTTATTTTTCACATTTATTATATTTTAAAAATCACATTCCGCTCGAAATATAATAAAATATATATTTATAATGAATATTTAGTAATTAAAACTGTTATAGTTTACAATTTATGATAAAATAAATAGAAAATAATTTTACTATAAATAGTTTCTAGTATAAAACTAATAAAATTATAAATAATGTTTATTCATGCACGGCACGGGTTACCCACACTAGTTTTACATAGACAAAAAAAACTAATAAATAAATTAAAGAGATTAATAATTTTACTAAATTAACTTTAATATTAATATTACATCAAAAAACTAAAGTGATACTCATTAGTGATATTGATGAAAAAAATAATTAATATTATATTAAAATTAAATATAACATTTATTTTAATTTTTTTTTCTCAAATATAACACTTATTTTGAAAAAGATGAAAAAAAAAATCGGAATACATACGAAACTAACCTGAACTCAATTGTATTTTTGAATCCGTTATTAAGGTCCATGTGCTATTTTTGAATGATTTTACTTCAATCAATTAAGTCCCTCGTATTTTTTTATATTTAAAATCTAATCAAATCTTCCCATTAGTCTATCATTTAGTAGCTAATAAAACAATGCATAAACTTCAATTCTGTATGTTTGGTAGAGTAGCTTATAAGTTTCTTTCGAACAAAATAAATTATTTGAAATAATTTATGCAAAATAAATAATTTGAAATAATTTATACAAAATAAATTAGCTTATAAGTTATTAGTATTTTTTTTATTTTCAATTTTTTTATTATTTTATTTGAAATTTCATTTCATTCTTTTACTCAATTTAAAAATACTTTTACCTTTTTTATTTTTTGTTTGAAAAAAATCTCTTATCTAATTTTCTTTGTTATTATGCAACTTGAAATTATACTTTTTTTACTAGTTTCTTTAATGTCAAACTATTTATTTTAATGAATTATTGCATTATCTATTTTAATCTATAGTTAAAATATTTGGTTACAAAACCAAAATTAATCCACTAAAAAAAAGCACCAAAGTTAATAAAAAAAATCAATATTATATTACTCCATTGTGTAGTAATGAAACCCCAATAAGAAGAGATTAAATTTCACCAATCATAATTAAAAGATATGTTTTATATCATGTTTGGTAATTATGCAAGTTAGAGACGTACACATCAAAGTTCTTCATGTATAAATAAATAAAAAATGAATGTTTAAGAAAAATAAAAAAATACTTTTTATTTTTTTGTTATAAAATAATATCATTAATAAAGTATTTAAATGTTAAAAAATTATTTTAAATAATATAATTCTAATAAAGTTTTAAAATTTTCCAAAAATAATAATAATAATTAATTCTACCATTTTTTATAATACAAAATTTAAAAAATTATTATCCTACTTTTAAGATGATAAATTATTAAAACTAAAATTTGAATATTATAAATATTAAATATCTTTTTAAATTATTTGACATTAATCAATTAACTTATCAGTTAGTTTTACCCAAGATTTTCAATTAAATCAACTAGTTTATAAACTTTTGGCTTTTCAACCCCAAGCTTATAGGCTTAAGCTTATAAGCTTCCAACTCCAGCAAGTTTATTAGCTAGTTTTACTAAATACAACCTAAATAAAAAAAAATACTTTTTTTATCTTTTCATTAAATTATTTAATCCTAAATGTTTTTTTGTCCAAAAACAAGGTATATCAAGAGCTTAAAAACATGAGGCTAATCCTTTAGATGTAGAAATTACCGAAGTAAGTTTTATCTCTCCCAGTAGAGTATTTTTCATATGCACGAGTGCACAATCAGGTAATGAAAACTCTAGCCACATACTTAAAGAAACCAATGAGTCATCAACGATGTTGAACCTTGTTGGTAATACTAAATGCTACTGTGGGGGCTTTTAACTTATTAAATTAATGGCATATTATGTCACATACATTAATACTTAGATGGCTAACTTATAAAATACCTAATTTGTTTAAGGTAAATCTAGTATCCTTATTAGGGTATTAGTTAAAAAATTAAAAGGAATTTATTTATTGAGATTCAAAAAATTATATTATCGATGACTTTTTTATATTTCCTATAATTTTCATATAAATAGATATTTTATTTTTTTAGTCTTTAACCAATGTCTAAGGACATTGTGAAAAATGTCTTACCAAACAATATAATTAGGATCTTGCAAACTAGTGCTCTTAGAACACTAATTAAAAAATAAAAAATATTTTTTTATTGAAAATCACGTGGGTAGCACATTTGAAAATCACAAAAGATAGTATTTTTATGTATCCCAATAAAATAATTTCTTCTTTTACTTCTTTAACCGAACATTGGCCAACATTTATCTTATAATTATAATTAACCCCTTAAATCAAAGGTGAAAAATGTCTTACTTAAGTTTATAGGCCAAGGCTAGGGTAAACCACTTGATAAGTGGTCCATTATGGACAATAAGTTGTAGTCGTTAGATTAATCTATCTTAATAGTTATACCATGCATTTTACACACTTGATTATCTCCCCTCAACTCTCTTCTCAGGCTTAGACAAATGTTTATTGTCGTTGACTATTGGAGGCGATTTTTGGCAGTGTTGTTTTAGTTGAATATTTTGGCATCCCAAAACCTATCTTCTCCCTCTACTCAACGTCGACATCTTCTCCCTCCCCTCGACGTTGCATAACATATCGAAATAGAAGAAAAATCTCAAACCCAAACCCTTAAAACGACTACCAACATTCCTCACCCATCCTCTCCTACCACCAAACCCAGAAAACAAAACAGTGCGAGTCAATTCACCTCGCCATCGTCTCCTAGTAATTGCGCCACAAGCAAATATGGACTGATGTTTGTCATGGTCGCGATCGACAACGATTTTAATGAAGGGAGAAGAAAAGAAAAAAAAAAAAAAAAAAAGAAGAGAGAAGGAGTCGTCATGGAGGTGGAGTCATGATGATGGTGGATTTGTGATGGCAACAGATTCACAACGGAGATGAAGTTGTGATCGCAATAAAGTCATGACGGAGACAAAGAATGAAAATTCGAAGAGGACATACTGTACACATCTAAGAGGAATAAAAATATATGCTATAAAGAATGCACATTAAAGATGTGAAAAACAAATTAATTTAATGGTTAAAAATTATGGTACAAAGTGGACCATTTGAGAAGTTAATCCACCCTAGTCTTGGCCAAGATTATTATAAAGTTACTATTATTTCAGTAAAGACTAACAAAAACAAAAATAAATAAAAGAAGAGCTATCTAACCTTGATATTTAAAGACTGGGCGCAGAAAACTAGAATAATGTTGCCTTATAATAGACTTGGGGTTTGGGTGGAAGTCAGTGCCCTCATAATACATGGCCAAGATTACTTTAAACATATGAAAGTGGTTTTTAACGCTTTAATGTAATCAGTGCTTTATAACAAAAGGTAATCATTAAAGGCCAACCATGTTTCAACCAAATTTGTCATTGTCGCTAGTAGTAATAATTTCTATCTTGATTCCCATCGATGGCAAGGTCATTTAATTTTTTCTTCTTTTCCTTTTCTTATTCTTGCCTCTTAGTTTCACTACGTACTCGCGGCTTTTGCATCCCCCTTCTGATTTCTCTTACGTCAAATTGCACTCAATTTTATGTTTGGAGGTATACTTTATTCTCTCTTCTACTGATTTAGAGAGAGAGAGAACAAGTAACAATATTAACATTCATATAAATATAATTGCGGGAGCATCAAAGGAGTTTCACGCATGCAACAAGATTTCAAATTATAAAATGATTGTTGCAACCTATTTTACACTTATAAAAAAGAAAGAAAAAAAATAATATATGTATTGATAATATTATGTAATAGAAGTGTTCCGGAAATACATGAGATATCAGGGTAAAAGATAAGTGAATCTATCTAATCAATTTAAATATTCAAAACTCTTCAATATCTTATCTACAAGGTACGTAATAATTTCTATTTAAATTAAGATAATTATTCATTATCATCTGCCATTATCTTTTTAATAGATTATCTACAAGCTATGGTCCAAGGCCCATAAATCACAATATAAATAGGACCCCCCAGGTAGTCACAAGGTACACTTTTCTGACTCTCTTTTCAATACACACCTTGCACACACCCCACGTCCAGATTGTGGTGTTTCTCCCTGCGAGCAAGTGTGATCTTCTTCCCTGAGTTGTTCTTCAACCATAGACATCTTCAGGAGAGAGAGAGAGAGTTTGATCCCATAGCAAAATTCCGACGATTCTCTGTTGGAAACACATCCGTTCTTCTTGAACGGAACATTGGCGCTGTCTGTGGGGACGATAAATTTTGATTCCCATCAATCATAATGGTCAACACGAGAAGCCACCAAGTCGAAGGACGAGACGAAACACAGAGAAACCAAGAAAATGTGATAGCAGAAGATGCCGTTTAGCACACCGCCTCATCCTCGGCCATACCGGCACCATGGCAGCCTATCACCAATCTGTTATCTGGTGGTGAGGATGGACCGAACACGACACAGGTGATCTATAACGCTCTGAACTCGATTCTGACCAGGATTGAGAATTTGGAGAAACGATATGAGCTTCAGCGACAAGAAGATATCCAGACTCTGCTTGCCCAGTTTGATGAACGGAGGCAAGACGAAAATCATCGCATCCGAGTCATGGAACGACGAATCAGAAATATGGAGAGCCCGGAAGAGGAGAATCATGAGTCGCAACACATGGCGAGACGTCGACAGGAGGAACCTCAGCGGGGGAACTCGGTTCGAGTTACCAGACAGGGAAACCCAGACTCGGTCGATCACCCTGCATCAAGGAGGGTATCCCGGTCCATAGAACACCGTACCCCTCAGATCGAGGTCCCGGTTCGTGCTACTGAGGGGAACCAGGGAAAAGAGGTAGTGCTAATCAGAAAAGAAGGCACTTACCAGAGAATATACCGCCGAGGTCAGCAAAATAACAGCCCGTTCGTCGATGCAATAGTAAATGCGCAATTCTTGGAGAACTTTGATGGATCGTTCCTTTCAAAATATGACGGGAGTCAAGATCCTTAGGTACATCTTGACGAATTTGATATGCAAATGTGCGTCCGGGGTATAGACGAGCCAATCCTATCCCGAATCTTCGTTACTACGCTGACCGGGCCGGCACAGACGTGGTTCCACACCTTGCCACCAAGATCAATTCAGCATTTTGAGGATCTCGGACACAGGTTCTTGCTGAATTTCGCAACCAGCAAGAGGCAGTCGAAGTCCGAGTTTGCCCTGGGAAAGATACGCCAGCAACCAGGAGAGACCTTGCAAAGCTACTTGGACCGATTCAAGGAGGCGGCTTTGCAAGTTCAGGGGTTAGAAGAAAAGGTGCACGTCCATCTCATATTCGCCGGGCTTAATGGGTCATCCTGCCTGGCCAAGTCCATCTACAAAGATCCTGTAAAATCGCTCATGGAATTCAGAATGCGATCTAAGAGATACTTGGAGTTGGAGCAGATGGAGATTGCCAACTTGGGTCCCAAGGAGGGTAAGAGAAAACCTTCACCGTCGAGAAACCGATATCAAGGAGTTCATAATGGCCGAAACCCCCCAAACACTCATCAGGGACGACCTTCGAGAAACTTCCCCGATCTCGGCTTCAGAGCCAAGTACGAAACGAAATACGACAAATATGCTTCGTTGAACACTTCTCAAACCTAGATATGGAGGGAAGTAGCTTCAACGGACATGAAGAAAGTAGAGCGTCCTCGGCCAGTGTTCAGAAAGGCAGGGCTGGACTACTCCCGATTCTGTGAGTTCCACAACGGCCCAGGTCATACAACAGAACAATGTTGGGACCTCCGAGACGCTATAGAGAAGTTTATTCGCGAAGGTAAATTACGGTAATATGTTATCAAGACACAAGGGCAACAGAGTAAAAGAAAAAACCAAGATAGCGACCGAGGCCGAGATGAAAAAAAGAACGAGAAGGATGACGAATTCCCAGAATCCAAGTCGAGTGCAATGTTATCTCGGGATCCATGGGTGGTGGAGGCGACACGGCTAATCAACGAAAGAAGTACCTGAAAGAAGTAATGTCAATAAAAGCTCAACCGAGTTTCAAGAAAAATACCAAGAAGAGTCATCCCCCGCTAATTCATTTCACTGAAGAAGATATGATAGGAGTGGTACCCGATCACAAAGATGGCCTCGTCATAACAAGAACCGTGGCCAACTTCCGGGTCAAACGGATATTCGTCGACAATGGTAGCTCGGCCGACATCATTAACTTCGACGCATTCAAAAAGATGAATTTAAAGGTAGAGGACCTAAGGCCATGCCAAACCATGTTGTATGGTTTCAATGGGGAAGGTACCGGCCTAAAAGGTGTCATTGACCTTTAGCTCACTCTGGGAACAAAGGAAGGCTTCAAGTCAGAAAGGGTCACGTTCACAGTGGCCGAGTTCCCTTCACCATATAACATTATCCTGGGAAGGCTAACTCTTCACAAATGGGACATAATAATGTCCACAAAGCATCAGAAAATGAAGATGATAGGAAACCTTGGCCAAGTCATCACAATATGCGGAGATCAGAAGGAGTCTAGGCAGTGCTACTACAATACCGTGAAAGAAAACAATGGGAGCCATTCCTCTCCACCTCGGATAAGGAAGGGAGACCCAGCAAAGCATAAGATTGAAGAACCTCTATCCCGACAACCAATCAACCTAGTGGAATTGGATGTAAGGGATGACGAATGGAGGCCGGAACCAGTGGACGAGCTGAAGGAAGTCCAAATTGGAGATTCACCTGAAAAGACCACAAAGATAGGCAAGCAAAACGATCCGGAGACGAGAAGCAGATTGCTAGAATGCATAGAAAAGAACCAGGATGTGTTTGCTTGGAAGGCTTCCGAGATACCAGGAATCAATCCAACCTTTTGCTGCCACAAATTGTCTATGTATCCCGGCTCCAAACCGATAGAGTAGAAGAATCGGAAACTCGATCCAGAGAGAAGACAAGCCCTGGAAAAACATATCAAGGAACTGTTGGAAGCCGGCTTCAGAAAAGAGATACAATACACCACTTGGCTTTCCAACGTCTTGATGGTAAAGAAATCCAATGGGAAATGGAGAGTATGTGTCAATTTCACCGACTTAAATAAAGTATGTCCCAAAGACTCATATCCGATGCCGAACATCGACCAATTAGTGGACAGCTCAGCCGGATTCCAGCTGTTATCATTCATGGACGCTTACTTTGGGTATAATCAAATACCGATGTACCCGGAAGACCGAGATAAGACAACATTCCGAGGTGTGAACGCCAATTACTGCTACAACGTCATGCCTTTTGGATTGAAAAATGTCGGGGCTACCTACCAAAGGATGATGAATAAAGTATTCGCTGATCAACTCGGACGAAACATAGAAGTGTACATTGACGACATGATCACCAAGACACCCGTCGAGGGAGATCATATCCGAGATCTGGAAGAAACATTCCAGAAGTTGAGACAGCACGATATTCGCCTGAATCTGACGAAGTGTGCTTTTGGGGTGAAAGCAGGAAAATTCCTAGGATTTATGCTCACGTACAGAGGGATAGAAGCAAATCCAGATAAGTGTAAAGCTATCCTGGACATGGAGTTCCCGACCAACAAGCGTGAAGTACAGTAGTTAACAAGACGGATGGCGGCATTAACTCGGTTTCTTCCGAGATCGGCAGAAAAGGCTCTTCCTTTCTTCAAATTACTGAAAAAGGAAGCTATTATCAGGTGGACTCCGGCATGTGAAGTAGCATTCTTGGAAATTAAAAAATGCCTAGCATCACCTCCAGTACTTTCAAAGTCGGACCCCGGGGAGACCCTGATCTTGTACCTTTCAATTGGGGAAGAAGCCGTGAGCGCCGTATTAGTCAGGGAAGTTGACAAATCCTAGCTACCGGTCTATTTTGTGAGCTGAGCCCTAAAGAACTCGGAACTGCGATATCAAAAACTTGAAAAGGTAGCTTTCGCTCTCTTAACAACAGCAAAGAGACTTCGTCCTTATTTCCAAAGCCACACTGTGGTGGTAAAGACGAATCAGCCACTTCGGCAGGTATTGCATAAGCCCGACCTTGCAGGAAGGATGATAAACTGGGCCATCCAGTCGTCAGAATTCGACATTAAGTATGAAGCTCGGCACCCCATCAAAGCCCAGGCATTGGCCGACTTCCTGGTGGAACTGACCCCGACGTCCTCAAACCCACAGGAAATACCGACGTGGACACTATATGTCGATGGATCGTCTAACTCTAAAGGAAGCGGAGCCAGGATCATTATTGAAAACCCCGAAGGGGTGTCACTGGAATAATCGTTGAGGCTTAACTTCCCAACGTCCAACAACCAAGCCAAATACGAAGCATTGATCGACGGCTTGAAATATATCAGAGAACAGAGGGCATTGAAGGTTAAAGTGTTCACTGACTCACAACTCGTCTCGGCACAGATAGAAGGAAGGTATCAAGTCAAATGACCTTTGCTGGCCAAGTACTTGGCTAAGTCAAAGGAGATGATGGCCGAATTCGAAGAAGTGACTGTCGCTCATATACCCCGGGAAGAAAATACCCGGGCAGATATATTATCAAAATTGGCTAGTACAAAAGACGCAGGAAGCCACAGAACCATCATCCAACAAGATGTGGCTCAACCGACGTGCGTTATGATCATTGCCTCGGCCACGAAATTGAGAAAGCCCATTGTTGATTACCTGGAACAAGGAACTTTACCGGACGACGAGATAGAAGCAAAAAAGGTGATCCGAGAAGCCGCTATGTGCTCCAATGTTGTTATGCCTGAACCCAGATCAAGTCGAGTATGTGCTTAGAGAGATACATGAAGGCATCAACGACCAACATATGGGCGCCAGAGCACTAACATTAAAGGTCCTCCGCGCCGGGTACTTCTGGCCTACAATAAAAACAGATGCTACTGAGCACGTGAGGAAATGTAACAGTTGCCAGAGGCACGCGAAAATATTATGGAGCCCGCCTACCGAGTTGACTTCGATCACGGCACTATGGCCTTTCTACAAGTGGGGCATGGACCTATTAGGCCCATTTAAACCGACAGAAGGTCAAATGAGATGGTTAATAGTGGTTGTCGATTATTTTACGAAGTGGATAGAGGCCGAGCCCATAGCCACCATCACCTCGGCCCGGGTCCAAAAATTCTTCGAGCGAAACATCATAGCACGATTTGGGATCCCGACAGAAGTTGTCACAGACAATGGCACACAGTTCACCGATAAAAAATTCTAACAGATGATGAGTGGTTTCCACATAAAACATCACTTTTCTTCGGTAGAACACCCTCAGTCGAATGGGTAGGCGGAAGCCGCAAACAAAGTCATTTTGGACGGACTAAGGAAACAAATACATGAAGTCGGCCCAAATTGGGTCGAACAGTTGTACTATGTACTATGGGCATATCGGACCACGGTCCAAAGTACCACCTTAGAAACCCCGTTCAGAATGACCTATGGATGCGAAGCAATGATCCCTATGGAGATCGGCCATCCCTCATGGAGAAAACAATGCATGACCCATGCCGAAGAAGACAATAACGCCGCAATAGCTGCGGAGCTACAAATGATAGAAGAAATCTGAGATATAGCTCATTGCCGAGAAATGGAAATGAAGCAGATGTCGGCACATAAATTTAATAGCAAAGTAAAGCCGAGAAACTTTGAACAAGGAGATCTGGTACTACGAAGAGTCGACGTCGGAAACAAGAATGCCCGGGGAGGGAAACTGGCACCTAATTGGGAAGGACCATATAGAATCACCCAGAATCTCGGGCAAGGAGCTTATACTCTGGAGACTCTTGAAGGGAAGAGCATATTGCGAACTTGGAACAGCGACAAATTGAGAAAATATTATAGCTAGAGAATTTTGTCCGAGATCATGTTCGCGTTTCTACCGAAATAATAAATAATCATGTATTTCCTTGATTGACGAGATCAATTACAAAAGGGACATGAGTTGCTGATATATATGCACACGAATTTCTCCTATTCATAGAGATCGTGAAATAATAAATTGATATCGATTCATGTACTCCTCTTTTATTTACAAGAGATCATGAAATAATATTTGATACGAATCCTTATTTAAAGGAATTTAAATATTGTGCGCACGATACGATATCTTGATGGTCTGCGTATCATCCTGGCCCTGATCAGGTCGGTATAACTAACTCAAGGGAAACTGAAGAGTTCAGTCCCGTCGAGCGGTTATGATACGTCGGCCATTGCGGTTCTCAGTTATTAACTAGCCGAGTTCTGAAATCCAACATCGACCTCGACATAACTTGGGGGGAATTGAAAAGATCAAATCCCACAAGTGATTGAGCATCGATTGTTGTAGTTCTCGGTTGTCCAGAATCAGGAATCTGAGACCTAATATTGATCTCGGTAACGTCAATCCGCAGGCCGAGATCCGATATCAATAAACTTTGTCATGAAACCAAGACACAAATAATATATGAAGAAATGTGAAATAACATTCGAGGAAAATGAAAATTAATCCAAAAGAAGCGAAAGTCGATAATATTCAAAAAGAAATAAAAAAGTTAATTGTTCTGAAGTTCCATGATCTAATAAGGATAGTAAAAATTAAAAGAGAAACCGGCATCCCGACTTTTCAAAATCAAGCTTCTTCCTCCTCGGCATATGGGATCAGCTTGTCATCTTCAACATAAGCCCGGTAGTGAACTCCCTCCAGGTTTAGAGAGGTTTCGGGTTCAAACATCTAACCTGATCCAGTGCGTTGGAGAAAGCTTCCTCTGCTACCGACCCCACAATCTCTTGGAGCTCGGCCACCTCCTTTTTGGCATCCTCATAATCCTTTTGAGACTTCTCATAAAGGACCCTCAAATCAGCAAGCTCTTTCACCAAAGAGGTGGCGTCCTCCCGAGCCCGTACAACCTCAGCTGAAGCAGCATCACAAGAAGCCTTCAAGGAAAGAGATTCTTCCTTCAACGCTTCAAGTTCACCACGAACCTCGGAAAGCTCTCCCGATGTGGCAGATAACTCGTCGCGGGAAGTAACCAATCCCCCTTCTAGTTTGTGGTGCTCCTCAAGCAACCTCGTGTGCCTCTTCTTTAAAGAAATTAAGCTCGGCATCAGCGAAGCACATTTGAAGGCACTCAGTTGCAGGGCGTCGATCTCTTGAATGTCCTCGTCAGACAAAGGACTTGAATCCAGAAACCTCTTGGGAGCCTTAGTTAAGGGAAGAGGTCGTCAACGCCTTTCTCCTAAAGGCATCCCGGAGCAGGAGCAGCAGGGGTGTCAGGAGCAGCGAGAGCGGCATGAGTAGCAGTAGCAGGGACCTCGGCAGAAGCCGGGATAGTCTCGGTGTCCTCGGAAGAGATGGTAACTTGGTCGGCCACCTTGACCTCGGCAGCAGTAGCTGGCGCCACTTGGTTGAGAGGAACAACCACACGAGGACCGCTGCCCAAGTCCTCAGCCTTGCGCTTCTTGGAGGATGGGGGCAGCCGGTTGAGGTAACGAAGACCTCGACCACCAGCAGGCTTCTTAGCGGGGCGAGATGCAGGGTTGGAAGAACCTTCCATTTGAACAGCTGCAAATAAAACACGACATTAATACAATGGCAAAAAGAAAAACGATATGACATCACGCCAGAAATAACAATGCAGGGTTGGAAGAACCTTCCATTTGAACAGCTGCAAATAAAACACGACATTAATACAATGGCAAAAAGAAAAACGATATGACATCACGCCAGAAATAACAAATAAGACCTTGAGCGCCCTGGTATGATAAAATTTGAATAAGGGCTAACTCCTCTATGTCGGAGAGGATCGACTCATCAGTACCGTAGGAAGCCGAGGTCAATAGATGGTGATCCTGAGTCCAGTACAACAGAAATTTCCACTATACCCTAGGGGACTCAGGACCATAGAGAAAAAAGGGGTGTTTGCCGGGTTCGGCTACAACTTTGAAGAAATTATTTTTGAACTTTTTAAAAGAATCACTGTGAAGGGCAAAAAGGACTTTTTCATGAGAAGTAAGGGGGCAAAAAACGGAAAAAGATTAAAAGGTCATGATTATTATTTCAAAAGTTGTCATAACTCATTAAATGTGAAAAGAAGGAGAAAAGACCCCCAGGAAACACGAAGGGACAGGAAAAGGACGACCATTCCGGAAGAGTCTGGAATCTCCCGAGGTTCTGCCACCGGTGGGCCATCTCGGCCAATAAAACCAGAACTTGGTCCTTTGCTGAGAAAAACAAAATCGAGATCCCGACACCAAAAGACCATGTCGGCCGATAAAATTAGAACTCGGTCCTTTGTTAAGAAAGACAGAATCAAGGTCCTGGCACCAAAAGACCACCTCGGCCAAAACCAAGAACTTGGATACATATTATAACAAAGTCGTGATTCATTCACCTCGGCCACAATGACCGACGAGAAATTCATTCACCTCGGCTACCACAATCAACAAGAGTGATTCATCCACCTCGGCTACAACAACCAACAAGAGCGACTCACTCACCCCAAAAAGGTACAAGCGCTTAGTGCAGCTCGGCAGATCAGAGTGCTAATCAACCGAGCTGGGGGGCATCTGTTCCGGAAATACCGAGATACCAGGGTAAAAGATAAGTGAATCTATCTAATCAATTCAAATATTCAAAACTCTCCAATATCTTATCTACAAGGTACGTGATAATTCTTATTTAAATTAAGATAATTGTTCATTATCATCTGCCATTATCTTTTTAATAGATTATCTACAAGCTATGGCCCAAGGCCCATAAATCACAATATAAATACGACCCCCTAAGTAGTCACAAGGTACACTTTTCTGACTCTCTCTTTTCAATACACACCTTGCACACACCCCACGTCCATATTGTGGTGTTTCTCCTTGCGAGCAAGTGTGATCTTCTTCTCTTAGTTATTCTTCAACCATAGACATCTTCAGGAGAGAGAAAGTTTGATCCCATAGCAAAATTCCGACGATTCTCTATTAAAAACACATCCGTTCTTCTTGAACGAAACAAGAAAAAATACAGCTAAAGAGAATAGATATGTCATAAGTGTTAATAATGTATATAAAATCGTGGGATATATCTCGATCTAAATATCCTTACTCTTCAAATTAGCACGTCCAACAAATTATCTATAATTCTTAATTGTCTTGAATGATTTATGTATACCTCTTACAATCAATCAATTGATATAATACTATTTTCATAGTAATATGTAAATATCGGTTTTTATTATGTTAGTTAATGAAATTTAAAAACCAAACAAATAGAATATTCTTTGATTAAATGATATTTTTTTATTATAAAAAATTTAGATGAGTTAGATCCTCGATTCACTAGGGACCTGAAGATATCTTAAGTCTTACTCAATACTTACATATCATCAACTAACAATGTTCTCGCACGAGATTCGAAAAACACTTTCATGTGAGATGATTTCAATCATAACCAATTAGACCACCCTTTATTGGCTTAAATGCTTAATATAAGAAAAAAGTTAACTCATTCAATATAAAAACTAATAAAATATGTATCACAAAATAAAAAAGTTATCAGAAAGAGAGCTCGACAAATGTACCTTTCCAAAGAAGGAGAACCCGAATTTGTCGTTTGGAGTGATTGTTTTTTCATTCTATTACAACCAGCCAGCCAGTCGATCTAAATACAGAGACATATAATGGATCTGACCATTAATGTCCTAAGGCATTTATTTTAAAAAAATAATATTATTTATTATATTAAAAAATTCCTTTTTAATTTGTATTTTCTATTTTAAAATTCTTAATAAATATCTTATGGATCATCTTCTATTTTTCTTTGGGAAAAATAAGATCTTTGATTTTTCGCTACACATGTAGTAATTGTCAAGATTCTTTTTTTAATCAATACGTGACAAAAATACAAACAAATTAAAAATAAGGACATTTTAGAACTTTTAGAACTTGTAAATCAAACGGGCTCATGATCAATTAGTGTTCCCAAGATATATTACATGACTTGGCCGTTTGGTGACAAGTTGCTATAACAATTATAATTGGTTATCATCATTAGAGATATTAACCCTTTTAGAAGTAAACGAAAACGAATAATCAATAATGATTCCTGAACTTAGGTCAAACCTACAACCACAGGCAGGTAGTGGTGGATCCTGCCCTGGAAAAAGAAATTTCACGGATCAAAAGAAGAAGAAAAAGGAGTGGAAAAAATAAGCATAATTGATAAAACTTTGATCGCAATCCAAAACTTCAAAAGGACAAAGAACTTTATGTTCTGCCATCTCTCTTTGTGTATTATGCTAGAGGGTGGAATTATTAGCTGAAATGTTATAACGGAGAAAGAAAGTGTGAGTGAGAGAAAAGATCAAAAGATGAAGACGGAAAGTTGCAGGGTGTGGGGGCGCAAAAAGCAAACTGAAGAATCTCAATGAGTAACAAACTAGTTAAAGTAAGTCAGTTTTTTTTTCCTTGAGAAAGCACAAATCTTCTTGTAAGAGTAAATCTTGTTAGGATGGGATATATTACGGATTACAAAGCTCTTATTTTAATTATTTAATGCAATTTTTTTATAAGATTATAGTAGGTAAAATTAGTTGAAAAATTAATTGGAAATTAAAAAATTAGTTAAAATCTGAAAAGTTAGTTGATAGTGAAAAATTGAAAACTTTTAAACTAGCTTATTAAAATCACAAGTGGTAAAACTAGCTTTTGAAATACTTGAAAAATATAAAATAACATAAATAATATATTTAAAAAGGATAATAAAGAAATTGAATAAATCTTTTAAGGATAAAAAGAGAATAAAATATAAAAGCTAGAATCTATCATTTTAAAAACGCTATTTCAAGTACCTTTTCAAAAAATGCTAGAAATTATTAAAAAAAACACCATAAGCTACTTAAAAAAATTTAAGTACAGAACAATTGAACAAACTTTTTTCAGCTAGTAAAAAAGTTAGTTGAAATGACTTGTTAAACATAGCTTAAGTCAATTATTTAGCATAATTACATATAGGGACTCATCAACAACGATTGACACAAATGGTAGTGCGGGCTTGTATCTCTTAACTAAGTGGTTAAGGATCTGAATCTTAGTTGACCCTTGGTATAGAATAAACTTTGTTGGAAGGGAAATATCCATATTGTGTACGCTCACAATCCTCGATGAACATTAGTTACTGCTTTCGATGAGGACTATTTCATACCAATACCATGTTCAACAAAATAAGATTACATATAAAGGTTATATTCGGCAAAATTAGCTAAAAAGCTACATAGAAATCTAGCTGAAAGCTAAAAAACTAGCTTACTAAATTAGAAGTGTTTGGTAAAACTAGCCGTTGAAGTATTTGAAAAGTGTACAAATGAAAGAAAAATAATAAAATCATGATTTATTTAAAAAATGTAACAAGAAAAATGAATAAATATATTGAAGATAAAAGTGAAAGAAAATATAAAAAACTAAAAGTTAGAAGCTAGCATTTTAAAATACCATTTCAAATAACGTTTCAAAAAATATAAGAAACTATTAAAAAAAATTGTTTACTGAATAACCAATTGAATTTCTCAACTAATAAAAAAGATTAGAAATTAACTAAATTATCTTGTCTAACATATCCAAAGACTCCAAATCAAATCTCTAATAAACCAAAATAATTCTACATCAACTAATCTACCCCATGGGAAATATTGAGTTAGGGTTTTAAGCTTGCGGAGCGTGACTCCTTTCATGTAGAGACATTTGTGCTCTAATGGCCCTATCATTTTTCTGAAAGCATCTATGTCCCTTTCAAAGGGCAAGAAAGAAGAGAAGGCTAAGTTTTTTTTTTTTTTCTCAAGGACCCCTCTGGCTCTGGTCACTTTTAAAAGTGTGACTTTTGCGGCTTAGGACCCTTTCTTTCTTTCTTTTCCAAAGTCATACAACAATTTGATGGCACGGACAATCACAAATCAGCAGTGGGTCGCTACTTGGAGAAAGGTTTATGTTCTTAAATTAAAATTACACTAGTTTCTTTTAAGCCCTTAAAAAATACACATTAATTATGATCGTCGTGTAGCAAAATTTAGGGTTTTTTTTTTCCAATTGCATTTTTTTATTTTTATTTCTAAAATATCTCACTTCCAACATTATTTCTGAAAATGTTGAAACATCGGTTTCACCTATACCAACTTCTCGTTGCATTAATTTCTTTTTCCTCCAATTGTGTTAGAAAGTACCGACTTCCTAATAGTTTATTTATTTAGGGTATTTAGAAAAATAAAATTGAAAAATTGATAGCTGGCGAATTTAAAAAATAAAGCAATTTATTCATGTAAAAAAGCTTAAAATTGTACAGTCATTTAATGTTTTTTATAATATTTTTATACTGTTTAAGTTAGTTTTATTTACTTATTTACTTATTTTGTATTTTTATCTTCTTTACTCCTTATAATTAATTCTTTTTGTGCATTTTAAGCTGTAGTATGGTAAAATTTTAGAAAATAAAGCCAAATCCAAATGATAAAGCCTTCGAGAGAATTTTTGAGCTAGGGTCAATTTGAAATAAGACAACGAAACAAATTGGAAGCCGAGTACTCTGTAATAAAGAGAGAGTCAGTAGAGAAATTTAAATCATTGGATAATTAAAAAATAGATCAAATATAATTACAACACCGAAACAAAGAAAAGAAACGTAAACTCAAGTTAATAAGTTATTTGTTAAATTATTAGTTAAAATTTGTTGTTAACTTGGTTAATAAATAGAAAATTGATACTTGTATAAAGGAATATACTTATATTTTTTTTATTAAAAATATTTTTCTTTGTTAAATTGTTTTTTAGGTAATAGTAAATTTAGGAATTTTTAATTTTATCATTTTTTTATCTACAGATCAGAGGTTTTATTAAAAATTATAAATAGATAGTGTATATATATGGAATAATTAAAAAAGTGAAATGTTAAAAAATGTAGAAAATTTTCAATTTGGCCTTCATGTTACATGCATTACCGGGTTAATCCTTTGAAAAAAAAACCAATAATTAAATTAGTCTCATCAAAATTTGTTGGTCCCAGATGAACTTAAGAGGGGGGTGAATTGAGTTTTATAAAATAATTAATAATTTAAAATCAAACTCAAAGTAATAATATGGAAATAAAAGATAAAAAAGACATAATCAATTTTAATGAGGAAAATCTAATTGGGTAAAAAATCACGATGTCCAAATTGGATAATCAATCTAATGGACAACTTCACTATGATAATTTTGTGTACAAGAGTTCCTAGTATCCTAGTTTCCTAGTCTACCCTTACACAACAATTATCCCAACTGGTATCCTTGTTTCCCAGTCAGATTGGTATCTTAATTTCTCAGTCAGAAATCGCACGTCTCATTTTACCAAGAACAGAGACAGAATGATATCCTAGTTTCTCAACTGGAACTTCTTCCAAAGTCAAGAAGAAGAATACAATTAAAATGGTTACTTTTACGCTTCTATTCCTTAAGCAAATAGGTACCTTTAAATCCTGATGGAGAGTTGAAGAATCAGGCTTGACAAACGCTTTTATATGATCTCACAACAACTCTCTCAATGATGTAAACATAAACTCTCTAAAGCTCTAATATTATCTAGAATGGAATGCATACACTAAACACTAAAATATATTTCTATTTATACTAATTTAAGGATATGATTTTAACCAATTTTTGAATGCAATCCTAAAGCTATTTTATTATATTATCCAATGCAATCTTAAAGATATTCTATTATATTATGCAATGCAATTTTAAAAATATTTTATCATATTTTTGAATGCAATATTAAAAATATTTTATCATATTTTTTAATGCAATCTTAAAAAATATTTTGGTAAGATCAGTCTTCTAATATCCTTACATCAAATCTAATAAAAAATAAATAGAAACAAATCTTCTTAATTCCATATCATCTTGAATGATATCAATCTTCAGAATTCTTCAAATAATTCTCTCAATCATGTTGATCTTTATAAATCCAAAATATCGGTAACTTCGAAATATCAAATAATCAAATAATTATCATCAGTGCAATAAATCTAATAATGTGACATTCATTGTTTGTTATCATCAAAACTTTATAAATCTTTTTATGCATTAGAAGTTTAACAAATATCCAACAATTTCCCCCCTTTTTGATGATGACAAATAATTAATGCCATGTATTAATTGAGTGAACGGATATACTATGTCTATGAATGCACTATGAATGAATGATTTTCAACTTTATCTACCAATGATTTTCAACTATTCTCTAGCCTTGCTAAGCTATGACTAGAATCAATAACTCACAACAGTCTACCATAATATGACATTTAAACCTCTTTCCCCCTTTTGGCATCATCGAAAAGATTAAAACAAACAATCATGTAGAGAGAATGATTATGAACCTTAGCAGGTATAGGGATACATGGGGTTGAAATGAAGAACAAGAAAGTGATAAAGATGAAAGGCTGCAAAGAAATTAACATTCTAAAGCAGATGCCTTAACATTGCAATAAATTGCCTTTTCACTCACATTTAGGATCACTCTATGTTCTTATTCTCCAAGTTTTCCATAAGCTTGTACATCATGACTGCTCTCCACTCTTAATGTGAAAATATTTCATAAGCCACCAAATCAATAGGTCTTTATAGGCTTGTAACATACAAGGTGGATAAGAAACAAACAAAGACTAAGGTGAAATAGGAAACAAATAAGTATAGTACTGATATGCATAATTTCCTACTTTCCTCTCCACTTAATACTTTCAACATGTTGTTTTTTTTTTTTTTGTTTAAATCAAGATGAATGCTTCAACTTCCTTTTTCTTTTTTTTTTTAAATCAAGATGATTTTTCTTTCCACTGTCATTCCCCCTTTTTCTTTTTCTTTTTCAACCAAACACCTCATGACACTTGCTTTAGAAACTATGCATACCCACACCTAAAAGAGATTTTTTAATCAAAACATAAAGGGTTGCATATTTTAATTTATCAATAAAAATCAGAGTTAAGGCTCAAATAGAGTGACTAGGGATATAAAATACTTAAAGGGTTAGCTTGAAAGGCTCAAACGACCAAAAATGGCCTATATCATTTTTAGGAAACTTATGAAACATCTCAAACAATGAGCCTTGAGCTTTAATCATACAAGTTCTAAATTGTCTGCCTCACAGAGAAAACACACATGCACATTATTCCTCACAACATAGCAAATTCACTACAATATTAAGGCATGCACTTCAAAATTAATAACACAAGAAGGTATACGAAGTGAACAATGCAATAGAGATAGGTGAATATGGAAGTGAGAGAAACAAAATAGTTCAACAAATATCACAAATGTCCATTCTTTTCTAAACTAGTCAATCATTGGGGAAAAGAAATTTGAACATATTAGTTGTGATTTATCAACCCTAACTCCAATCTTAATTTTTCAAATCTCTCACGGCTTAGGTGTTTACTAAAAATATCAGCAACCTGATGTTCAGTATCACAGAACTTAAGTTCGATTAAACTAGTTTTTGCACAATCTGTAAGAAAATGATGTCTCATATGAATATGCTTGGTCCTAGAATGCAACACAGGATCTTTAGAAATGCAAATGACACTAGTATTATCACAGAAAATAGGCATACAACCTATACTGATACCAAAGTCAGAAAGTTGTTTCCTGATTCACAATAGTTGTGTGCAACACAAAGCTGCTACTACATACTCTACTTCAGTTGTCGATAACGCCACTAAGTTTTGCTTTTTAGATCCTCATGACACTAAACATGAACCGAGAAATTGCGCCATCCCAGAAGTGCTTTTCCTACCAACTAAGTCACTTGCAATATCAACATCACTAAAAGCAAACAAATCAAGTTAGCTCCTCTAGGATACCATAAGCTCAAATCACTTGTCCTTTTTAAATACCTTAAGATCCTTTTTACATCTTTTAGGTGGGATTCTTTTGGGTTACTCTGAAATCTAGCACATAATCCTACACTAAAAACTATATCAGGCCTACTTGCAATCAAGTACAGTAAAAAGCCTATCATAGCTCTATACATAGTAACATCTACACTCTTAACATCCAAGTTCCTCCTTCACTTTGAACTATCTGCAATCCTACGCCCATAATTTTTTCCTTTGTTATTGTCACCAAAGGTCACACCTCCACCTTCAAAAGGTTTGAGTGAGAGAATTTTTTATTTGTCTCCTGTCATGTGCTTGGAACAATCGTTGTAAAGGTACCACGAGTTGTTTCCCCTCACTCCAACTTGCAGTCACAAATTAATGATTAGTTTTGGGAACTCAGTCTAGCTTGGGTCCCTTCTTCTTCTCAACAAAGTTAGAAAACTCATTTTTTCTAACCCAAACTTGTTTTACTTTGCATGCAGAAATAGAATTATTATTAATATATGTGACATTCTTTTCAATAGCTTTTATTCTACTCTTGCATTCAAATTTAAGATGTCCTACCTTGCCATAATGATAACACACTCTTTTCTCATACAAGTTCACATGCTTAGTTTTTGTTTTCTAGGTAGATTTCTTATTACCTTTAAAGTCTAACCCATGCTTAGATGTGTTATAATTCTTATTCAACGTCAATAGCATTGGGTCTATCTACCTTGGGAGTCCTAAGGGCAGACTCTAGCTTATTTTGGAGGTCCTTATTCTCTTTAGTCAACTTTTCTACCTCACCCTCCAACTTTTCAATTTTTCTTCCTATAGAACATCACAAATTGTCACATATTCCTCTTTCTTATGCTCTTTCAATTTAACAACCAGAGAAGCATTTTCGTTTTCAAGTTTAAAAGCAATATTCTTAAGGCTAGTGATTTCCTCCTCTAGGCTCTCATTTGTTTTTCTCCATTCTTTATTAGCCTTAGAGAATTTCTTAAGCTCATTCTTTAATTCACCAAAATCATCAATCAACTCATTATTATGTTCATGTATTTTTAAATACTCATCTATTACAAAGTCAAACACTTTCAATAGATGCTTCTTTGTTAACAAATGCATGGAAGATCTCAACTCAAGAAAATTTCCCTCAGTGTCTTCATCTTCTGAGTCAGTTCCAGCCATAAGACATATGTTGGCCTCAGCTTCACTGTTTTCAGAGCCTTCTTCCTCTAAATCAAAATCACTCCAAGCAACCATCATTGCTTTCTTGAACTCCTTCTTTTCATACTTTTTCTGCTCTTTATCCTTCTTCTCCTTTCTACTTTCTTACTTTACTTCAGGACAATCCTTAATTCTATGACTTGTTTTGCCACAACTAAAGCAACTATAGTCAGTTTTTGAAGAAGAGAAAGTTTTGGATTTTACCTGTTTATTGCTCGAGTTACCATTATATTTTTGGTTCTTTAAGTGTTTTTTGAACTTCCGCACAAGCATTTCAATCTCCTCCTCATCATCTGAGTCATCATTCACTTCCTTTGATTGAGCTTTTAAAGCAATGCCTTTATCCTACAATATTACATCTTCCTTCCTGTGGGACTCCAATTGCATCTCATATGTCATTAGGGATCCTGCCAACTGCTCAAGGTTGAAAGTCTTAAAGTCTTTGGTTTCTTGCAAAGCAGTGACCTTGGGCATCCAGTCTTCTCTTGGGAGACTCCTCAGAATTTTCCTTACTTGCTCTTCAACCCGTATGTCCCTGCCTAAATCATTTAACTCATTTACTATATTAGTAAGAAGAGTTATCATATCCCCAATAGACTCTTTAGGCTTTATAGAGAACAATTCATATTGATGCATAAGGAGATCAATTTTAGACTGTTTTACCTCGTTTGTACCCTCATGCGTTACCTCTAGAAGATTCCACATTTGCTCGGTAGTCTTGTAACCCATCACGTGGTTGTATTCTTGTGTCCCTAGTCCACAGTGAAGAATTTTCTTGGCTTGAGCATTGTATTCCAACTTCTTCCAATCTTCATCAGTATATTTGTCCTCAAGTTTTGACACTCTTTCTCTTTTTTCATTCATCTTTGTGATATGAAAATCTCCTATTTCAATCACCTTCCAAACTTGATAGTTCTCTACTTGAATGAAAATCTCTATTCTATTTTTCCAGTAATTGTAGTACTTTCCCTCGAATAGTGGAGGCCTTTGGGTGGAGTATCCTTCTCTTATTGTCTCCATTGGGCTCATCTTAAGATCTACTCTCTAGGAGTTACCTGCAAAATAAAGAGAACACAGCTCTGGTACCAATTGTTGGTCCCAGATGAACTCAAGAGGGGGGTGAATTGAGTTTTATAAAATGATTAATAATTTAAAATCAAACTCAAAGTAATAATATGTAAATAAGAGATAAAGAAGACAATCAATTTTAACGTGGAAAATCCAATTGGGTAAAAAATCACGACGTCCAAATTGGATAATCAATTTAATGGACAACCCCACTATGATAATTTTGTGTACAAGAGTTCCTAGTATCCTATTTCCTAGTCTACCCTTACACAACAATTATCTCAGTTGGTATCCTTATTTCTCAGCAAAAAGCTCTAGTCTCAATTCACCAAGAATAAATATAGATTAGTATCCTTGTTTCCCAGCCTGATATCCTAGTTTCTCAGCCAGAAGTCGCACGTCTCAATTCACCGAGAACAGAGACAAAATTGGTATCCTAGTTTTCCAGTTGCAACCTCTTCCAAAGTCAAGAAGATGAATACAATTAAAATGGTTACTTTTACGCTTCTATTCCTTAAACAAATAGGTACCTTTAAATCCTGATGGGAAGTTGAAGAATCAGACTTGACAAACACTTCTATATGATCCCAAAACAACTCTCTCAATGATGTAAACATAACCTCTCTAAAGCTCTAACATTATTTGGAATGGAATGCATACACTAAACACCAAAATATGTTTCTATTTATACTAATTTAAGGATATGATTTTAACAAATTTTTGAATGCAATCCTATAGATATTCTATCATATTATCCAATGCAATCTTAAAGATATTCTATTATATTATGCAATGCAATCTTAAAATATTATATCCTATTTATGAATGCAATATTAAAAAATATTCTATCCTATTTTTGAATGCAATCTTAAAAAATATTTTATCTTATTATGTAATACAATCTTAAAGCAAATATCTTGGCAAGATCAATTTTCTAATCTCCTTACATAAAATCTAATAAAAAATAAATAGAAACAAATCTTCTTGATTCCATATCATCTTGAATGATATCAATCTTCAGAATTCTTCAAATAATTTTCTCAATTATGTTGATATTCATAAATCCAAAATATTATTAACTTCAAAATATCAAATAATTATTATCAGTGCAATAAATCTAATAATGTGACATTCATGATTTATTATCATCAAAACTTTATAAATTTTTTTATGCATTAGAGGTTCAACAAATATCCAACAAAATTCAATTTATTACCTCATTAGTCCTTTTAAGATTTTATTACTAAGTTACTCTTTCAAAGATTTCACATGTTACCAATTTTTGTGGTTTCTCGAGTGTCTAAAATTTTATTATATTCATATATACGGTGTAAGAGTGTCTTAAACACAAATGTCTCCGAAAAAGATATCTATAAAAAAAGTGATAACAAAAACATATTTAAGAAAGTAATTTGACAATTTTTTAGAAGATTAAAATAGAAAAATAAATAAATATCATTTTGTTCCTTCTATTTTTTAAAATCTATCATTTTGATTTCTCTATTTTAAAATAGACATATTTAATTCTTTTATTTTTTTTAAATCAATAATTTTAGACTAAATATCTATTTTAAAATATAGATATTTAATTTTTCATTTTTGTAAAATATATGAATTTAGTCCTTTTGTCAAGCGGAATCATTGACTATTAAGAAATTAATATTGAGTATAATATAGATTAAACAAATAGTTTTGTGTCATGTCATTAAATTTGAGCAACACCATGTTAAATTTTTTTACCAATCGTTTGCTTTTCAAATTTGATGGAAGGACCACAATTAAGATTTTATAAAATTGGAGGACTAAATATTTCTATTTTAAAATAGAAGACTAAAATTGTAGATTTTATAAAATAGAAGAACTTAATGACTCTATTTTAAAATAAGAGGTTTAAAATTACAAATTTTGAAAAACAAAGGAATCAAAATTACATTTAATCAAAGAATTAATTGGCCGATCAATTTTCTTAAAAATTAAAATAGTGATGTTTATAACTCAATCTCTCAGGGAAGGTAACTCGTGTAGATTGTCTTGCCAAGCATGGAGCTACTTATGATCAATCTTCTCATATCTGGGATGTCTACACTCATCATTCTCGTGGACGTTATGAGTGTAATAAGGATTCGTTTGTAGTTTTTCTTTTTCCTGCTTTTTATTTTTCTGATGTATAAAAAAAAATCTCAAAATATCAAATTATGTGTTTTCTCTTAAAAAAAATAATACCAAAAACAGTATAAAAAAGTGTAAGTACCATGGTGACAAGGATAGGTATTTAGGCAGCAGTAATTGCAAGGACGGGCAAGGTGGATACAACAACTTCTGATAATAATAATAAAAAAAAAAGTAACTTATTGTGTTTGGTAATTCATTTCGGTTCTTCATAATCTATTTTGATTAGTCTATAAACCAGTTCGACTAAATTAAAGTGTTGATCATAACATTAATTAATAAGCTAGATAACAAACGTAGAATGATATTATGGGACATGTTTAGTTATTTAATTTCTAAATTAAAAGAGATTTTAAACAAATTAATGAGGATAAAAAGAACAATAGTTTATAAGTTAACTTATGACATAAATTACTAAAATAAGTTTGTATAAAGAAGTAATAATTGTCTTATTTACCTAATGTTGAATGCTTAATAGGCAATTATCTTACTTTTCTCCTCATTTGGAGTAATGTTTGACTCATTTTGTTTTAAATTTCTAAGTACCTAGTTTTTAGTTTAATCAACTTTTTTATTTCTTACATGTTATCTTTTGCCTATATTTTGTAGAAATGGAATTTGGAGGTTGGAAAACTATTTGGAGCTTGGTATTGAAGCTTAAGAAAATGCTTCAAACAAGAATTCGCTTGGTAAGCATGTAAATCGAGCCAAGTGCCTCTGCAACGAAGGTAATAGTAACCATGACAGGCTTTTCTTGGAGTAGTCCAAAATATAAGAAAAAAAACTTTGGAAACTAAAAAAGAAAGGACGAAGAGAAAAGGCCGAAGCAGTGTAGTAACAACGAAGCGGGGGACAAGAAAAGAACATTTCAAAAGGTCAATAACATGAACCACTTATGTCCATTTTTTGGGCCCGAACAAATGGGCTTCAAATCAATATACACTTGCCATTTTCGTCCTTTATTGGATGCTAATCAAATAATACAAACCGTGGTGGGGACATCATATTCATACATATTCGTAGGTCAATGTCTTAACGCCAAAATAACACATAAAATTGTCTTTCTAGTTAATTTGCGGAAACACGCTAAAATACATGTTGGAAATCAATTAGACATGGCACATTCTATATTCAACAAAATACAAGATAAGAAACACAAGTTCGTTCTTGATTATCCACTAGTTCGCTCTAGAAATTCAGATACATACTTAGTGTGTATGTAATAATTTTGACCCTTCTCTCAACTTGCCCTTATTTATTAGTATTATATACTTTTTATATGTTAATATGTAAAAAGCTCCATTTAATCCGTAGATTAAGTAAATCGGACTAAAAAAATCTACAATTTAAATAAACTCAAAATATCAAAGATTCATATATCTTGCAGATTTTGTGAGTGACCCGTTGGTCCTTTTCCGTTTGCTCAGGTCAAGTTGTGAGTGATATAGCATGGTTGGGGAACCAGAGGATAATAATTAAGTGCAATGACTTTTGTCATAGTTGGTGCACACGCAGCCAAAAAACCTATGATTCTTGCTCATTATCCCAACCTTGTCGCTCTAATTGCGGCTTGCAAATGAAGGAAGCTAGCTTGACCCAACAGAAAGAAGGTTCCAAAGACAACACACAATCCAACATGCTCATGGAGCCGCTAATTCCGATCACGGTTCTGGTCCAACACTACAAACCTACTGTAAGCTAGTCTAATTTGTTATGGTCTATCAAGAAAAAAACAAGTTACTCTAATTTGTTTTTGTTTATATTTTAGTTAATAGGAGTATGTTTTTATTAGAAGTTATAATACATTATTCTATTTTTTTTTGTTTGTTTTTAGTTTCATTTCTCTCAATAAAGACTAAATTTCTGCAATTTAAATAAAGTGAATACATAATGAAAGTTGAATTTAGCTTAATCTTCTTTTTCTTTTTGGTAATAAAATTTAGGAGGAGCAACTGACATTTCAGTTTAAGATAAGAAAAATCGTTGTGTTCAATAAGTATTTATTACGTAAGGAGATGAGAGAGAATTCAAACCTCTGATTGATTATATATAGATTTTGTCTTCACTGGATCAACTTTTTAGGATTAATTAAAATTTTCTTTCTTCGATTAATGACTTGTAATTTATTGAAATAATAAGTGTTTATATATTTTTTAAAGTTTCAATTAAGATGCTTGTAGAGGAAATAAACAGTATTACTTCTAATCATAAAAAAAATAGAATTACTTGTGAGGAAAAAAAAACTGAATGTGTACAATTTAAGGAGTAATTTGCTCATTACTTTCCGTTTCTTATTTGACTTATTTAGCACAAAAGAAAAGAGAGAAAACAAATGAATAGAAGAGAGGAGAAGATGACGTGTACATGGAGAGTTTAAAGACATTCTAACGTGCCTCAAGATGGTGTGTCGCTGTCAAAACAGATGTAAAACGTAGGCACTGTGTCAGTTACTGCTAATCAATCATGCTACACTCACCTTCCAACGCGTGGCGTGGACATTCTGCACAAAAAAGAAATAGAAAAAAAAAATGACCCTCTATTGGTTAATTTATCCTTATTAGAAGAAAATATAAATCTTAAATACTTTTCATTTTTTGCATAATTTCCAATAAAGAAGATTAATAGTTTTTCTATGGAAAAAAAATCAATAATAATAAAATATTAATTTAGTGAAATTATTACTTTCATTTATTTATTAGTTATTAATCAATTTAAAAAATCTAGGAGAAAATTATAATAAGAGAAGAGAAAATATACAACTCTTTAGAACATCTTTAATGGTAGATCTCAAATTGGGATCTTAGATCATTTTTTGGTAGTTTTCATAGAACAATATAAGATTGAAGGTCTCTTAAGATCTCTCTAATTTTTTCTTTAATTGTAGATCTCAGAGAGAGAGAGAGTAAGAGGAAATTTTTTTTTTTTTTGGAACAATGTGCAGATCAGGATTTTTCTATAAGAATTTATTCTTCATATTAAAGATTTTTTTCATTTCTTTTATTAGAAGATATAGTGAAGATGATTGGAAATTAAAAATCCATAGGTGGAGAATTCTTGGTTCAATGTGGCCAGAACCGTACTTGTGACCCAGCCCAATAAAATTAGGGTTGGTCCGTGGATCCCACAAAGTGGGCTATGCCGAAGAAAAAACCGTATCAAGGGGCCTCACTCAAAGTGGCATTGGATTCGCATTTTGTCGCCACCGAAGGGGAAGGGACTGCGAAATGCCGAAAACAACTTGTCGTTGGGGTAGGGTCTTTCTTTCCCACGTTTCATGGGGCCAAAGCTAATGTGAAAATAGGTCAGTCAAACTCAAACTAGATGTTAGTAGGCCTGAGTCTAGTTTAGATTAAAAGTATATGATTTATGTGAGTAGACCTGAGTCTAGTTTAGATTAAAAATATATGACCTTAAGTTTGATTTATTTATCCGTCATATAAGAGTTTTTTAAGGGTTAATTTTACTTATTTTGATGTAAACATATTTTTAAAATTTAACATAATATTATCTTATTTAAAAAATATATATTTTACAATAAAATACTTAAATATGATATAAATTTATTTTTCAATAAATTTAATTATAAACTTTAAACTTAACTTTTTATATAAATCAATATGATTAACATTTGAAAAGATAAATAAATATAAAATTTAATATAATATTAATATTAACAATGAATAACTATTTGTATTTTTAAAATAAGTTAGACTATTAGATTAAAAAAACTTTTTGAATAATCTAAAATCTCATCTATTTAATTAAATAGATTTTACTAAAAATTTTAACCTGACTTATTTTTAAAAAAAACCTGACTAAAATTTGACGTAGGTTAAATCATAGGTCCTATTTGTGATTTATTTTCACTCCTATGCCAAGCCAACGGAAGAATAAGAAAACCCCAAAACACAACTGCAGATCATGTAATGTGCTGCGTGACTTCAATGGCTGTGTAAGGAAAAAATGGGCACGAGTTTCAAAATGCGATTTCTTGAAAATTGCTTAAATCTTTTATCACGGACATGCTCCTTGTAGGTTTAAATTAAATTACATTTGTTGATTTGTGTAATACACTTTATGTTGTGCGTGCAAAATAAGATACTAGCACCAGCAAGTTGAGAGGTATGACCCTGGCTACTACAGTTGTGGGATGCACTTTAGAGCATGAAGTATAGTTATAAGGCAAACGTTAATAATTGTTTTAAGAATATTGATTAAAGAATTAAAAGAATAATTTTTTTTATTGATATACATAAAATAATTGTATTGTTCATTATTATTTTTATATTTTTCTATAATCTTTATAATAAATATTTTTTATTTTAGTTTTTTAACCAATGCCTGATATCTAATGTTATAATAAAATATATACATATCTACAGTCAATTATAAAATTGTTAATTTTTTGAAACAATAATTGTAAATGTAATTTATTCTTTAAAAATATTTGAATTTAGAGGAGCTAAATTCTTTAATACGCATTTTTTGGTTAAACCTTTGATACACATTTAAGATAGGTTTAAGAAAGGTTTTTAGGCAATAAAATGAGCTATCAAAATTTCATTTTGATTTTAAAAAATCTTAATTTGCAAAGGAGGTAGGGTTTTATCCTAATTTTGAAATATTAATTTATCCTAATTTGATTTTACAAAGGGAGCAGACGGGAGTAGTATTGGAAATATGTATTTATAAAATGTTAATTTATCCTAATTTTAATTTTACAAAGGAAGTATGTGGGATAGTATTGGAAATATTTTTTGCAATAATGAAGTGAAAAAAATAACTTTAATCGTTTGAAACAAAAATATTTTAAAAACGTAATATTAATGGCATTTAATTTGAAAATAATAGGGTATTTTTGGCATTTTAATTTTTCAAGCCTAAAATTAGGATAGCCTATGTAATATTAGGGGTTAACTAAGTTTTTAGTCATTGAACATTTTAAAGATTCATGTTTTATTTCTTAAACAAAATTTTCACTTATCAAAGTTTCTAAACATTTTCGTTAAGATTTTTGTCTTTGCCGTTTATTTTTGCCATTAAACAAAGATGTGAATATTTTTATTATTATTTTATTGTGATTTGTAGGAGTTTGTTTTGTTGGGATTAAAAATCGTTAGTAAACATTTGTTGAAGCATTTTAAAGTATTAAACAATTTCAAGCCACTAAAACTCTATAGAAATTGCTTCGGCCAAACGACCATTAAGATTTTATTATCATTTGGAATCAATTTCAAATTAATATTGAAAATTGGATACATTATAATATTTGTTATGACTTCTGATTTGAAAGTCGTAATCAATATTATGATTTGTAATTTTTTTTATTTTTTAACTGAAATCGTAAAATAGTTTAAAGTCATATTAATTATTATTTTTTAAGCCGAAGTCGTAACATTTTTTATGACTTAAAGTTAATATATTTTTTTTAAAATTTTACAACTTTAAAGTTGTGAGATTTTTTTTCTTGTTTTACAACTTTAAAGTCGTGATATTTGTTTTTTTTAGAAGTCGTAAATGAATTTATGACTTCTATTTTATAATTTTGTATCTTTATTTTATTTTTCTCATAGGAGTATTTATTTTTTTAGTTTATGTTTTTAAAAAAATTGTAAATAATTTTTTAATTTAATTATTTAACTC